>ML318104.1:0-69635 GCA_005239505.1 Nicotiana paniculata
CAGGATTATATTTGCAACGCCCGCTTAGTCTTCTACAAGACATAGTTGAGCGTGATCACCTACCGACCTTGAAAATAGCATTCGCGGAGGAGCCCGAGGTACGCACGATGGCGAAGGAAATGGGATCAATTTACGGGTGACCTTCGAAAGGTTACAATCTCAACAAGAAGCGATAGCCCAGTTGTAGAACCAAAGTTGTGCGCCCAGCAGAGTTGAGTCCGAACCATCCCAGGAGAATACCCAAAGAAATGAACCAACCATAGAAAGGTCGGGTGAAGTTTAACCCCAGACCAACCCCAAAATAATAAATATGCTTGAGGAACTCATAAAGCGGGTGGAATCGGGGGAAAAGAAGATCGAAGCCAACGATAAAACAATGGAGACCTATAACTCCAGGGTTGATCAAATCCAACGAGAACCACCGATATTGAAAGACCTGGATTCCAAGAAATTTTTCCAAAAGCCTTTCCCTCCGAGCGCAGATTCGAAACCAATCTTGAAGAAGTTCCATATGCCCGAAATTCCAAAGTATAACAGGACCCCATATCCAAATGAACACGTGGCCTCCTACACATGTGCCATCAAAGGAAATGAATTAGAAGATGATGAAATCGAGTCAGTTATACTGAAAAGTTTGGAGAAAACCTCTCTAAAGGAGCAATGATATGGTATCACAACCTACCCCCTAATTCCATTGATTCGTTTTCTATGCTTGCAGATGCCTTCGTAAGATTTCATGCTGGAGCCATCAAGGTCGAGACCAAAAAGTCGAACCTCTTTAAAGTGAAGCAAAGAGATAACGAAATGCTCAAGGAATTCGTATAGAGGTTTCAAATGGAACGAATGGACCTGCCACCGGTAGCGAACGGTTGGGCCGTTCAGGAATTCACTCAAGGACTCAACCCTAGAGCTCCTTGGCTTCTCAACAGCTAGAACATAATTTGATAGAGTACCCGACGGAAACTTGGTCTGGCGTTCATAACATGTACCAATCAAAAATCAGAATCGAGGATGATCAGCTCAGGGCCCCCTCTAGGACCATGTATTCCATAAGAACTAATTACATGTCTAAAAGAGCCGTCGATCATGAACCGAGACCAAACAGAGATCAGTATCAACCGTATAATGGAGATCGAAGGGGCAGCAGATCCGGACGTAACCCTGCAAGGAATAAAAATAGAAGTGATCGAGGTCATAATGGTCGGGGAGTCATGAGAAAAAATGGTTTTGACAGACCACTCGAGGACAGGGAGGCACCAAGTTTATCGAAATATAACTTCAGCATCGATGCTGCGGCATCGTATTTACCATCGAACGCATCGAAGATACCAAATGGCCTCGGCCATTTCAATTCGATCCTACACAAAGAGACCAAAACTTGGTGTTTAAGTATCATGGAACTCACAGCCATAGGACCGAAGACTGCCGAAAACTAAGAGAAGAAGTGGCCGGTTCTTCAATAACAGGCACCTCCCGGAATTTTTGTGTGATCGAGCCAAAAACCACTTTCGGAATTGGAACTTTGACAAACAGACCGAGCAAGAGGAACTTCAGCACATCATCAACATGATCATTTGTGGAGTCGACGTCCCTCAGGGGCCAATGCTGAATCGCACTAAGGTGTCCATCATAAGGGAAAAACGAACATGAGATTACATACCGGAAGGGACTATCTTTTTCAACGATGAGGATGCTGAAGACATCGTGTAACCGTATAATGATGCACTGGTAGTATTTTTACTCATAAATAAATCTCTTATTAAGCGTGTGTTAACTGATCCAGGTAGCTTGGCCAATATTATCAGATCGAGGGTTGTAGAGCAGCTGGGTCTACAAGATCAATAGTGCTTGCAGTTCGAGTTTTAAATGGATTCAACATGGCATGTGAAACTACTAAAGGGGAGATAACCCTGTCAGTGAACACCGCCGGAACCATTCAGGAAATGAAGTTATACGTGATCGAAGGGGATATGAGATATAATGTATTCGGAAGGCCATGGATTCACAACATGAGGTGATCCTTGACACTACACCAGGCATTGAAGTCCCCCACACCAGGAGGGATCAAGACAACTTACGGAGAGAAGCCGGCCGCAAAAGAAATGTTCGCGGTCGATGAGGTGATCCCGATGTCTGCATTCTCGACATGAAGAAACCTCGAGTTGGTTAGAAAGGAAGAAACCAAATAGCAATCACTGACAACGGCCCCGATCGAATTGGAGAAGCAAAAAGCTGGCAAGGATGATGATTACGGAGTTCCTAGGTCGTTCATCGCCCTTGATGATTCCGATGTCACCAAATCAACAGTTGAGGAGCTGGAGCAAGTCATACTGGTCGAACATTTTCCCGATCGGAAGGTATCCCTGGGCACGGGGTTAACTCCTGAGCTAAAAAAACTCATTAAATTCCTTATAGTTAACGTGGATTGTTTTTCTTGGTTCCATCTAGATATGACAGGGATCCTGCCAGAAGTAACCACTCATAAGCTAAGCTTGGATCCGAAGTTCCACCCGGTTAAACAGAAGGAGGCCTCAGTCCGAATTCAAGCCTGGGTTCATTAAAGACGAGGTATCCAAACTCCTTAGAATAGGTTCCATTCGGAAATTTAAGTACTCGGATTGGTTGGCTAAGGTAGTAGTAGTGACTAAAAAGGGAAATAAATTAAGAATGTATGTATGTTACAAAGACTTGAACAAGGCGTGACCCAAGGATTCTTTTCCTTTGCCTAACACTTGATCGCATGATCGATGCAATGGCCGGGCACGAGATATTCAGCTTTCTCAACGCCTACTCTGGTACAACCAAATTCGGATGGATCCGGTCGATCAAGAAAAACTTCATTCATCACTAAATTTGGAATCTATTGTTATAACGTAATGTTGTTCGGGCTAAAAAATGCCCGTGCCACTTATCAACGCCTACTAAATCGGATGTTCGAAGAATAAATAGGAAAATCAATGGAGGTTTACCTTGACGACATGTTAGTTAAGTCCTTGCGAGTAGGGGACTATTTGGAACACGTGTAGGAAACCTTCAACATACTGAAGAAATACAATATGAAGTTGAACCTAGAAAAATGCGCATTCAGAAGTTCCTTGGGTTCATGGTGTCCAACCGAGGTATCGAGATCAATCCCGAAAAAATCAAAGCTATAGAAGACATCACCATGGTGGACAATGTTAAGGCCGTTCAGAGGCTAACCGGGCACATAGCCACTCTGGGCCGGCCATATTAAGGTCCTCCGATAAGAGCCATCGGTTCTTCTCATTATTGAAGAAGAAGAATAGCTTTTCGTGGACCCCGGAGTGCCAGCAAGCTTTGGAAGAACTCAAACGGTACCTTTCGAGTCCACCCTTGCTTCATATTTCGAAGGCAGACGGGCATTTGTACATGTACTTAGTGGTATCTTAGATTGCGATAAGTGGAAACTTAGCCTGGGAAGAAGAAGGTACGCAATTTCCTATCTATTATGTTACTAGGACTCTAGGCGAAGCCAAAACAAGGGACCCTCACCTAGATAAAGTGGCGCTCGCTTTGTTAAGCGCCTCCAAAAAGTTGAAGCCATATTTTCAATGCCATCCCATTTTTCTTGTAACTTCTTACCCACTAAGGAACATAATGCACAAACCCGAGCTCTCGGGCCGATTGGCCAAATAGGCCGTAGAAATTAATGGGTAAAATATCGAATATCGACCCTGAACCACCATCAAATCTTTTGGAAAATTTCATGGAAGACTTCACAGCGGCTTTAATACTCGAAGTCGAAAAGGAATTGATGTTAACTTCAGGGACTTCCTCGGGAATCTGGTCCCTCTTTACGGTCGGTGCCTCGAACACAAAGGGGTCCGGACTCAGCATCATGCTGAAGCTACCTACAGTAACGTAGTTAGACAATCTATTAGAACTGTAAAATTGACTAACAATGAGGTCGAGTATGAGGCCATTATTGCAGGTCTCGAATTGGCTAAAATCCTGGGGGCTAAAGTGGTCGAAGCTAAGGGTGACTCCCTCCTTGTGGTAAATCAAGTCAACAGGAAATTCAAAGTAATAGAGGAACAAATGCAAAGTTACTTGGACAAATTACGGGTAATGTTGCATCGATTCAAGGCATGAACCTTACAACACGTACCCACGGGATCAAAATAGCGAAGCCGATAGTCTGTCTAACTTGGGGTCGTCGGTTGATGATGATGAATTCAGCTTGAGAACGGTCGTACAACTCATGAAATTAGTAGTGTAGGAAGGCCATGCTGAGATAAAGTTAACGAGTTTACCTTGGGATAGATTCCTTGAAGACTGGGAAGTTTCCCTCGGATCCAAAAGAATTGAGAGCCCTGCACACGAAAGGAGCTAGGTTTAGCCTGTCCGAAGGTACTATATTTAGAAGAATGTTCGATGGACCACTCGCCATAATCTTGGGGTTGGAAGAAACCGAATATGTTTTGAGGGAAGTTCACGAAGGCACATGCAAAAACCATTCGGGGGAAGAATCTTTGGTTCGTAAGATAATCAGAGCCGGATATTATGGGATCGACATGGAGAAAGAAGCGAGGGACTTTGTATGGAGATGTGACAGCTGTAAGAGGCATGCACCAATGATCCATCAACCTGGAGATCTGCTACATTCGATCCTATCACCTTGGCCGTTCATGAAATGGGGAATGGACATTGTCGGTCCCCTACCATGGGCACCTAGTAAGGCTCAATTTATACTGTTTGTGACTGACTATTTTTCAGAATGAGACGAAGCTCAAGCGTTCGACAAGGTCCGGGAAAAAGAATTCATCGACCTCATTTGGGACCACATAATATGCCGGTTCGGAATACTAGCCGAGATAGTATGTGATAATGGTAAGCAGTTCATCGGCAACAAGGTAAGAAATTTTTTCAAGGACCATAAGATCAAAAACATCTTGTCAACACCCTATCACCCTAGTGGGAATTGAAAGGAGGAGTCTACGAACAAGACCATACTTCAAAACCTTAAGAAAATGTTGACCGATGCCAAAGGGAAATGGAAGGAAATTCTGCCCGAAGTCTTGTGGGCATACCATACGAGCTCAAAGTCTAGTACCTGGGCTACTCCTTTTTTGTTGGTCTACAGTGCCGAAGCACTAATACCGGTTAGGGTGGGAGACCCGAGCCTCAGCAATTGATATGCGATCGAAGAATAAAACGGTTAGGCCATGAGCACGAGCATGGAACTACTAGATGAGAGGCGTGAGGCCGTCCTAGTCCGGTTGGCTGCCCAAAAACAACGAATAAAATGATATTACAACCGAAGAGACAACCTACGACACTTCAGTATCAGGGACTTGGTTCTAAAAAAAGTAACACTACACACCCGGAACCCGAACAAACGGAATCTAGGACCGAATTTGGAAGGACCATATCGAGTCATCGGAATTACCGGTAAAGGTTCATACAAACTCAAAGCAGGAAATGGTTTATAGCTACTGAAAAAATAGAACGTTACACATTTAAAATGGTACTACTGCTAAGGTACGATCTTATTCACCTTTTTACGAATCGGACTAACACTTGTAGGTAACAACCAAAAGAGAATGTAGTTGTTAAGTCTGAAAGAACGCATTGTACTCTTTTTCCCTTAAAACAATTTTGTCCCAAATGGGTTTTCCAACAAGGTTTTTAACGAAGCAACACTAAATCGTGCTAATTTAGAATCGAAGACCGATTTTAAATCGGAGTCAATGGTCGCATCAACAGTATTCGAGCCCTGTCGAGATCATCCTCAAATACTGGGGGCTATCACCCTCGGGTCAAGCTTTTTAGAAAGGAAGGAAGGATACCTTATGCTTAAACAGTCTAGGCTAGGTGGTTAGGATCTATTGTAACGGCCAAATGATTGAGTGAACCGTGCCCGCATAGGCCAACTTAGCCATAATACGAGCTTTCACTAGAGCCTGACTCGTCACCAGAATCGTTGGGGCCTTCAGATTCTTTAGAGCCCTCATATCCCTCTTCACCTCGGGTTCATCTAGCTTCTTGGCCTCGACCTCAAGTATTTTTGCCTCCTCGATCTTGGCAGATAGGTCGAAATCTCAAGCATAGATTTTTTCAAGGGTCTCACTTCGGCATAGCCGCCTCACGTACTCAGTAGTGGTCTTTAGGTGAGCCTCGGCCGCTTCAACATCGGCCTTTTATTGGGACACCATCTCGTCAGCATTGACTGAGGTTATCTCCAAATTAGACCTCGTTATTTTTAGCTCCTTACAAAGGGCATCCCGTACAGCGATAGCCGAGCCCAGTTGTTGCTTGGAGATCCTTAGTTTGCTGAGCCGTGTATCAGCCTTCTCCTTCACCACCCGAAGCTGGACTTCCACCAAAGACAGCTTGGCGTGGGCAGTTTTTTTCTCCAAGGCCAGCAGGTCCATCTTGCTTTTCCACTAGTCAGGCATTACTTGGATCTCGTCCATCTCCTTTCAGAGTTGGTCGATCTGGTAGCTCTTCTACTGGACCTGTGAAGTATTATTGTTAGCCTGTGTTACCAGACTCTCATTTCTAAATTTGAAAACCTTTACCTTTTCCACCAAGTCGGCATGCTCCTACCTTAAGGCCGATGCTTCTTTCTGAGCTGCATCCAGCTCGGCTTGGAGGTTCTTGGCGACCCGCTCTTGCTGCTCGCTAAGAAGTTTGTACATGACCTTCTTTTGGGAAAACTCCTTGATCTCGAGCTCGAGTTGATTGACCTGAACCCCCTACCGAAGGAACCTCTTGTGGTGAAGTACCGAGATATGCGAAAGGATGAAAAACATGAGAAACATCAAACACATAAAATAATAGATCGATGGAAAGAAATGATGCTTTATCTGGTTCAGCGCCTACTGCGCCTCATTGAAAAGGCATGGCACGTTATCTCATTCATTTTTTCCTGATCCCCCTCATTCACTAGGCATAGGAGGTAGCTAGCTACGCCCATAGAAGTGGACAAAACACGGGCATCCTATGGGATGGTCCGTATAATCGATCCCTTACAACCGGGGTCCGCATTCGAAGTAGGGAACTGATTGATAAATTTCAGGCTCGAGCTCGGTCCGCCAACTTCCAAGGATGTGTCCTTCTTGGGAACTTCCAAGTCGCCCAGCCCGGAGAAGTCTTCCAAAGTAGACGAGTTCACACCATCGAAAAAGGAGTGAAGGGGATCGTCCGCACCATGGACCCCCTCATTAGAATTCTCCTTTCTCGCTTGGGCCTCCTCGAGCATGGACTCAGTGTAGGAGGGCGTCCTCGATATCTCAATAACAGCAGACGCTTCCTTTGGAGCGGAGCCGGCATCCTGGGGAGTTTCACCCCAGGTGTCCATGTCGGAATTTTGAGTTGGATGGGGGGTCGATCTCATGAGTCTCCCCTTCGGATGCATCCGAGTCCCCGGGATTGGTCCTCCCATGGGTAACAAAAATAGATTCATCCTCCATCTCGTCCCTAAGACGGAGAAGAGAGTCAGAAACCGGCACCCGGGAACTGGAGCCCCTCCTAGGATTTCAGAGCACCCTTTTCTTCGTTTCTTCACCTCTGAGCCCGGGGAGCCCGAGTATTTTCTCTTCCTCTTGTTCTTTCCCTCTGTGGCAGCAAAAGAGGGATCAACAAACGGGGGCACATCCTCAGGCCTAAGTTCGGGGAAAGCCTGCGATAACAAAAGGGAAGAGGAGTTAATATAATAAAAGATAGAAATATAGTATTGGCTACTCAGAAAGAGGCCTTACCATGATAACGGGACACCCATTAGCCCTTCAAGAGTCTGTGCCATGTACGCTCGAAGAACAATATCTAAGTACAGATACCCTCGATCCATTCCTTTAGCTGGGGAATCGCATTCGGAACATGGGTGATAGCTGCGCAACCACAAGCGTGAATGGAAAGATAGAAATTGAAGAAAAAGAATTTTGATGCTTAAAGAGAGATTGCACTTACTAGACGCATTCCACTTCTCAGGCGGGGGGAGAGGGGGGGGGGGCAACTAAATCCTCAGTTTTCACTAGGACAAAGTGTCACTGCCAGCCCCAATCTCGGTCTTCATCGATACTCAAAAAGGAAGCCTTGTTGGCCCAGCAAGTAAGATTGATCAGTCCCCATCAGAACATTCGGGGGCTGTATCATCGGAGCAACTGGTAAATCTTGAACTGATGAGACTCGGTCTTGTTCACGAAGTTGCGGCGGAGGATCACGATCCTCCACAACGATGGATGGACTTTCCCGAGGCACACCTCATACCTCTTGAAAAGTCTAGAACGATTGGGTCCATCGGGCCCTGTGTTAAGGGATACGTGTAAACACTTAAGTACCCATCCACGTGGGTAGTAATGATGTCCTTGGGCCCGGGGACTACTACGTTCTTGCCTTCCCAATTGCAGTCCTTATGAACTATGGGAAGAACATCTTCAGTCACAAAACATATGTACCTCGAGACTCCTTCACCCCGGTCATGTTTACGCGAAGGCTTCTCAACTTTAAAATCATCTGCAATTTAGCAGTCCCCGGGAATTAACACTTTCAAGGGAGGCTCGACGGCCGGTTCGTTAGCAACCACAATGGGGGAAGCCGTTTCGGGGGAGACTACTTCAGGGGCAACCACCTTAGTACCAGCTGCCGGTTGAGAAGATGAAGAGGAAACTTGTTGAGGAACAATTTTTGATGTTTTGGACATTGTCATCTAGGGGAGTGTTTGAAAATTTGGGTAAAGAATGCAAAGGTTTGGAAAAACGTTTTGAAGATGAAGAACACAGTATGAAGATTTAAAGAAAATCTGAAGATTACTATGGAAATTGAAGAACAAGGATGAAGATATGAAGGTTTGAAGAAGGTTTGATAATTGCTGGAAAGCTCGAAGGTAATAATTTAGTCGAAAAGTAGAAAAAGAATAAAGGGAGGAGACTTTTATAGGGAAACAGTCGATGCTTCGCATTTGGCGGCAACCTGCCAATGAGCGACACGTGTCCGAAGTCAGAACGATGCGACTGACGGGACGTTTTGGCTCCCTCGTCGTAACGTATGAGCGAAGGAGCCGGAGTCATCTATCGTTTCCTATTGTTTCAGCAAGCCCACTCTCTGAGAAACGAGGGGACTATCTGTATACGGGTAAAATCGAGCCTACTGAGCAACCCGATTTCTCGGTGAGGCAAATGGAGCAGGAACGTGACTGTAAGGAATCAGAGTTAGATTAAGGAGCCCCTCATATCGGGGCTCAAGAAAAACACATTCCTTCGGGAGCATTAGGACCACGTCCTCCGGGTCTGGTTCGAGCCTCAAGACTTTAAAGGAGGAAGCTATTATTCATAGGATACATTGTAACACGCATACCAATGCAATTTACTTCTATTCTCTCTCTTTCTAAAAGTTATTCAAAGTTATTCTTTTTTTGTTCATAAGTTCCTCATAAGTGCAAGCTCGAAACCAAAGGCAGGTTCCTCGAGCCATTAACTGTGCTCGGGATCACTTTTATCATTGGTTTGGATATTTATTACGTCTTTCATTTTCTTAATCTAACGTCAATAATCACTTATATTGAATTAATCTACATATCTTTAAAAGCGCATATAAATTCAATTGTTATCCGTTTTCAAGGGTAAACAGCTACATTTTGTTCCTTTCGCTTCATTTTCTTATTATCTTGTTGTTGTTACTGCTTGTGCTACTACCTTATTTTAAATTTTCTTGAGCCGAGAGTCTATCAGAAACAACTTCTCTATCTTTTAGGTAGGGATTAAGGTCTGCATACACACTATCCTACTCAGATTGCATTTGTGGGATTATATTGGATTTTGTTCGTTGTTATTATTGATTCCTTAGAAGGACCTACCTAGTAAAATAAAATTCATAAGCTTTAAGTAGGAATGCCATAACTATGCTAATCCTATGGGTCACATAATTAGAAAATATAATTAGGACGTTTGGACAACTCAACCTAAAAAAATAGTTGCATACACATCGAACATCTATACTAGGGGATTAATGAATCAATATAGTACAAGTAATAAACGGGATAAAAGTCGTGGTGGAAGTGAACTGCGCAGATAATTGGTTACTTCTCCTCTGACTTATTGACAAGTTTGCCAACTACGCTGCCTATAGGCTCTGGAATAAATGTTTTCTACCGTGATGAAAACCTTGCAATACATATGCTTTTTGTCTTTGTTTTTTCTACGTGTCATGCCAATTTGTCCCAGTTTAAACTGACAGCATATGATATAATAAGTGTGATAACATACTATTGTTATGGGTTGTATGGTTCAAATTAGCAAGTTTATCGTACATGAATCTATTTTTGTAAATAACTCTCATTGGTACCTGTATATTTATTGTTATGCGATTTGCAGGTCTGATTGGTGTGACGTCGGGAGAGTTTTTGTGTTATTTGGAACACTTAATCCTTTGGTTGAAGGCATTAGTTGTAAAAGTTGGCCGAAGTTTGAATTTTTTGTAGACGACTCCGGAATGTTATTTTGATGGAACCAATAGCTTCGTACGATGATTTTGGACTTAGGCGTATGTCCGGATGTGAATTTGGAAGCCAGTAGGTTGTTTTGACTTGAATTGACGAAAATTGAAAAGTTGAAGGTTGATAGGTTTGACCGAGGGTTGACTTTATTGATATCGGGATCGGATTGTGATTCTGGGAGTTGGTAGAGGTCCTTTGTGTCATTTGTGACTTACTTGAAAAATTTGAGGCCGTTCAAAATTTTTTAGGCTTGTTCAACGCAGTTATGAATTTGGAAATGTTCACTATGCTTGAATTGAGGCGTGATTCGTAGTTTTGATGTTGTTTGATGTAACTTGAGGCCTTGGGATTGATTTATGTGTTTGGACGCAATCCCGAGGGCGCCGAGTGTGTTTCAGATTAAGTTTGGGTCAATTGGGGACGTAGAGGATTGGTGGAAGTCTGCTGAGATCCGGTGTTTTTGCCCGACCGTGTGTGCAGCGCCGCAGAAGCGGTTTGTTGCCGCATATGCGATGTTGACTAGGAAAGCTGGGTCCTCAGGTGTGGACATGGGAGGTCAGATCCGGATCCGAAGAAGCGGAATATCTCCGCATAAGTGGATTTGAGCTGGTTGAGCAGGGACCACAGATGCGATGCTTTGTCCGTAGATGTGGAAGCGCAGGTGAGCGTTTAGGTTCGCAGAAGAAAATTTTCAGTGATTTAAGTGAGGACGCATCTGTGATGCTTTTTCCGTAGATGCGACAGAAGGCTCGTAGAAGCGAAAATCCTGGGCAGAATATAACTTGGTTGGGGGTCTAATTTTATTTATCACATTTTGAGTTAGAGAGCTCGATTTTGGGCAATTTTGGAGGAAATTTTCACGATTTGGATTGTGGTAAATATTTTTGACTCGTATTTATTTTTATTTCATGATTTCGACCTTGATTTTAGTGTTTGATTAGTGATTTGAATTGAAGAAAATGGATATTTTGGTAAAACCTTTTCCATAATATTAATTGATAATTTGAAGGCCGATTTTAGGTCGGAATTGGATGATTTTGGTATGGTTGAACTCGTATCGGAATGGGTATTCGAAATTTATCAGTTTGGTCAGGTTCCGAGGTGCGGGTTCGAGGTTGACATTTTGAGTTGACTTTTTATTTTTCATTGAAGATCGAATCTTTATTATCCGGAGTTGCTTCCTCCGACTTTTATTTGTGATATTAAGTTATTTTGGCTAGATTAGAGTCGTCTGGGGCTGAATTTGCGTGGGAAGGGCTTGTTAGTAGATTGATTTAGCTTGTTTGAGGTAAGTATCTTGCCTATGCTTGTATGGGGGAATTTTCCCGTAGGATTTGGTATGTTTGCATTATTTGTACTATGTGAGCGACGTGTACATAAGGTGACGAGTGTGTACAGGCGTATATGTGTTGATTTTAACTGGAATAGACCGTAGGCTATTAATATGCTTTACTGTGGTAATGAACTTAACATGAACTTGTGAAATCACTTTTTGATTATTTGATTATATTCATTTCATTGACATAGCCATATACATGCGTTATTTATTGAACGTCTCCCGCTTTTATGATTATTTGTTATGTCCTTGTGCACGGTTATTGAAAGTTACGAACTTACACGTTGATGATACTTTGGTGTTATTGTTGCGATATTGTTTTACTTGGCATTATTATTTTGTGGTATAGTGGCACTTGTAGACATGTTGAGTAGATTGATTGGGAGAGTCAACATGAGGTTTTGTCGTGCGATTTCTTTGTCTATGGTTGTGCGCGTGGGGCGAAAAAAGGGTGGTGTTATATCAGGCTACCCATGTGACGTAATAAGGGTGGCTATAAACACATATGGCTAAATAAGGGTGGCATATCACTTTATGTGCACATGCGGCGTAATAAGGGTGGTGTTATCTCGGACTGCCCATGTGACGTAATAAGGGTGGCTATAAGCGTATATGGCTAAATAAGGGTGGCATATCATTTATGTGCACATGCGACATAACAAAGGTGGCATTTGATGATGTTATGTGATTTTTTGGGGTGTTTTGTTGTGGTTGTGGTTGTGATTGTGATGAGACGGGGCTGAATTTTGATTGTCATAATTGTGTCTGAAAGCTTACGTGTTGCACTTATATGAGTTGATGACAATATTTGACATTTTATCACATGCATTAATTCTATCTAATGTTTCGTGATCAAGATGAGTTTTACCGTACTGAGTTGTTATTACCTATTTAAAAAGGGTTGTGATTACTGTTTTCAGTTATATTCCAATTATCAATTTTCTTCGATATAGAATTATTGCACAGGTTAATTGTCTAGTGAGTATCTCGCGACTTTAACCACGTCACAACCTCACAGAGGTTAGTCTTGATACTTAGTGGGTATCGATTGTGGTATATTCATGCTACGCTACTGTATATTTCTGTGCAGATCCATGTAGTTCGGTTCAGATTGATCGACAGTGAGGCTTTTCATACACTAGGGACTTTAAGGTATCCCTACATGTCACCCTCTTGTTTCATCTTTATTATTCATGTACTTCAGACAGTATTATATATTGAGATTGATTCTATATATTCAGTTAGAACTTGTGACTCTGTACCGCCTTGTTCTGGGATATTATGTTGATCATATCTGTCGCTTCGGCCTGTATTACTCTTATTTTCGCTTTTATGTTAAACTACATTTTCGTTATTTCATGCTTTAAGTATTTTAAATAATGTCGAGAGACCGGCTTTCCTAGTTTGGAGACTAGGTGTCATCACGACTCCTAAGAGGGATTTTGGATCGTGACACTAACAAATATGAAAAACTAGTCCTAATAAATATGGAAAAGGAAAACTCTCCTTGTCCCAAGCATACACAAATATATACAGCCATACACACTTCTTTAATAAACACAAATTTATATATATATATATATATATATATATATATATATATATATATATANAAAAAATCTATTTAGCGACAAAGGTGGCTTAAAAATTACTTTACGTTTGAATCATATATGTGACGTTCAAACATTTTTTTCCAGATCTCTTAATTTAAATCTCTGATTCAACCGCTATCTTCAACTCCTCTCAGATGCACTCTCTCTTCTAGAAGTTCTTCCATGACCCAAAAACAATCATGGTTCAAGGACATGAAACCTAAAAATGTTGGATACATAAGACTTCTATTATCCATGATAATGCAAACATTCCATGACTAGGAATTCTAATGTCCCGGTCGGGACCAATATTATGCAAGTTTAGTTTTTCTATGAGTTAACTTCAATTTTACACAATCAAATCACCTAAAAAGATAATTATATCGAATCGTTTATGATAAAAGTGAAATTACTGTAAAACAGATTACCTGCTAGAACATATTAAAATATACTGGTAATGTAAAAACTCGTTGACATTTAAAATGTCCCTGGCTTGCTCAAAGAGGAAAGAGAGCGTTGGTGCAGATTCTAAGCATTTCCAAGTAATTATTAATTAACTACGACTAAGGGACTGCACAAAGCAGGGAATCAAGGATCAAGAGACACGTACAATCTACAAGAAAACTCATATATATATCATCTACCATTACCAGGCAGGAAGAGTTGATAGATTATCAAACCTACAATATCATCGCTGATCCAAATTCTAAGACATGTTCCCTAATTGAACAACACCATTTTCGATCATCAAGGAAAATAAAGATTTTAAGGTCTAAGATAGAGACATGATGTTAATTGAGGTGACTTATTTGACCCTCAAGGGATCATGTTAGAGAAGAAGTTGGTGCAGCAAACTCTTTGAAAGATAAAACCTTTCTTTCACTCTAAGATAAAGCCATCAATGGCTGATTCTTTTATGTTTTAATTAATTTGTCCCGTTGTTCATTGTCCTGTATCATGGAGGCTAGGAGAAAGAAAGACAAATTACAAATGATAATTTTTTATTTAGGGAATCAGGGCTAGTAATTAAAATTAAAGACTTCCCCTTGAAGCAGGGAAGGTATTGATAGGGAAAAAAATCTATGTTAGTAACTTTAGTAGCATTTCTTCAGGTCATCGAATCTATGTCCCTGTCACCTATCATCCAGAAATGGGAATAGATTTGTTGATCTAAGACAACCCCAAACATTTGGGTCAAATCTGTGCCGTTTATCTCAAATATTTTATGGACGGCATCACTCCTCCATCATCATACTTGTCCAGTCAAACCATATGTATTGATACGAGTTATTACACCCAAACAATTCGAAAGACTCTCTTAGCATGGTGTGTTATTTTTTGTCTTAGCCAAACTCTCAAGTTTTTCTCCAAAAGTCTCGCTCCATTAAGAGCGTCCTTATACCTCATACGTAAAATTCTTTTTATTGCTCAGCTATCAACATATCATGTGAGACTTTTGTTAATACAACCAAAAATATTCATGCACAAACTTGTATGCCGAAACGCTAACATATCAAAATATATGCATGGTTACCACCTACCCTCCCAGACAAAAATTGGAAGAAAATAAGTTAACATATATTCCCTCCGTTTTAATTAATGTGAATCTATTTGACTGGATACGAAATTTAAGAAAGTAGAGAAGACTTTTGAATTTGTATGTAAAATGAGACACATATATTTTGTGTAGCTATAAATCATTGCGTAAAGGTATATTGTTTCCAAATAAGGAAAGAAGTCATTTTTTTTGGCATGGACTAAAAAGGAAATATGTTTACATAAATTGAAACGGAAGGAATATATATATATGATTTTATTCATATTATTCATTCATGCTCAATAACCTTCGTCAAATATTCAAAATAACCCCAAGTTGTATCTTATCTTGTCATCCAGATGTTCTCTACCATTTGCTTTCGCTATTAATTTGTGTGACATCTCGTCTAGAAATTAAATTATTAGAAAAGATCACTTTTAATTATTTTATTATGTTTGCAAGTTGCTCTCTTGCATGCAGGCCTGACTCATTAGATAATAGTAGTTGACGGTGAAATTCGAATCCAGAATCTCTACTGCTCTAATGCTATAAAAGAGTTCGAACAATTTGGATTCTCAATTGATAATTAGCTTAGTGTTATAAGTCTTGCTTATATAAAAGCTGTACCGAGGGAATACTTGAATAGAATCTTCGAGATAAGTAGGGTTTTGGGAAAGTTATATACAATAGTAAATCAAATTCTAGTCTACCATTTGAATATATAACCATATGGTTACTATTTGATAATATCAGATGTCCTAATACTCGCAACCTTCTCCTTACATTGCAGCCATGTCACGACCCAGATTCATTATAGGCAGTGATGGCAACACCGATGCTAGGTAAGTCAACACTGATTAATTTAATTATTTTCACTGTTAATGTGTTTGCTAAGTGAATAACGTCCTTCATTAGTAAAAGTTTTAGCAATTTACAGCTATAAAGTAATTAAACAAAAGCAACAAAGTGCAAATCGAAGTCATAACAATAATCCAAAAAATCATGAGTCTACTAGCGTGTGTGCCAAGACCTGGTGTCACAAGTATATGGGCATTCTAGTAGAATATACAAAAGAATACTAGTCTAATGTCTGAAAACAAAATAGACAGAAATGAACAAAAAGGAAGACTCCAACTGCTGTAGAACGGCTCGAAAAATAGCTCACCGTGAAGTCTCCAAGTGCAAGTCAAGCGTGCGCGTCAGACTGGTAACCAGATGCACCTGCCTCAGATCCTGCACATTCAAGTGCAGAAGTATAGCATGAGTACATAAATAAAATGTACCTAGTAAGTATCTAGTATAACCTCGAAGAAGTAGTGACGAGGGGTCAACTTAGACACTCACTACGGCCCAACAATATAATAATATAAAGTTCTAAGTAAACATGGATTACACAATGATAATAACACTCAAAGCAAGAAGTAAGTAAACAAGCCCTATTTCAAGTAAGAATCAAATTATTACTCTCATCCATTCTTTTTCCTCCTTTCAAGTTTGTGAAATAATATTAAATAATAAAAGGGATTTCGATATCGTTATGCACGAGTCATGCCGAGGACGTACGACCCGATCCAAATATACATAATAATATATTGTGCACTGCTGAGAGTCGAATGGCCCGAACTATATAATATATCCATAAATCCTGCCAAGGCGAACGTCCCTCTCCCATGAGAGTAGTGAAAATCTACCCCGCTTGCGAAATATAGTTGTGAAGCGGTTGAACATAAATTTTTCTCAATTTATCATAATATTGCTCAATGCCTTTCAAATATGTTAAGAAATTCAACTTGGAACTTTAAAACAAGAGTTGGAACCCTCAACTTCCGCTTCAATCCAACAATTAATAAATATAAACAAACAACGGTATCAACAAATTATGATGTAAGCCTAAATCTACCCGGACATAAGCATGAATAGTAGCTACGCGCGGACTCTCGTCACATTGTGCGTGTGTAGCCCCTCACAAATAGAAGCACATTTTGATTTAAGTTCACCTATGAGGTTAATTCCCTCTTAAAAGGTTAGAAAAAAGACTTACCTCGTTTCAAGGCCTATTTTCTGGTCCAAGAATATGCTCACACCCTCAATTCGATGCCGAATCAACCCAAACTAATCAAAGAGTATATAAACTAATCAATACATACTCAAAAGTTCATATTCCAACTATTTAAGAGGTTACCCAACCCAAAATGCAAGGTTCTTAAGATTCACCCCCTGGCCAACGTGCCCGGATTTCAAAAAATTTCAAAGAAAGTTGTTGCTCATAACCTTAGGAACATGAATATATGATTTTTATCAAATTCCATAACTATTTTCGTGATCAAATCTCAATTCTACGCAAAATCTAGGTTCTCATCTAAACCCTTGATTTCACCAATTTCTACATGTTAATCTACCCATAATCTATGTATTTAACTCATGTTGTGTAGAAATTACTTACCTCAAAGTGCTAGGTGAAAACCCTCTTCCAAAAGCTCCAAAAATCACCAAAGAGATGAAAGAAAAGTGAGATAAATGGCCTAAGTCGCGCATTAAATGAGCTGTGCACAGGCCTCTGATGTCGCATTTGCGACAGTGGGTTCGCAAATGCGACAAAACCATCGCAAATGCGAACCTTGGGCTCAGTTGCTGAGGTCGCAAATGCGACGAATTGTCGCAAATGTGAACACTGCCCGAGTCGAGCTTCTTCACAATTGTGAAGTTCTTCTCGCAAATACAAGGTTCGGAAATGCGAACTATTTCTTGCATTTGCGAGAACTACAGCACCAGCACTCACACCAGAAAAACTGATGTGTTTTCAACTCCTACCGCACGTCCGAATTTACCCGAGCCCTCGGGGCTCCACACCAACTACCCACAAGTCTAATAACCTCATATAAACTCGCTCAAACGATTAAAACATGGAAATAACATCAAAAATACTAATCGGACGCCAAAACGCATGAATTGACTCATGAATTCAAAAATTTTCAAAAAGACTTTTACTCATCTGATTCCTATCAAATCAACTCGAAATGACACCAAATTTTGCGTGCAAGTCTTAAATGACATTACAAAACTATTCTTGATCTCGAAATTACATTTGGACCTCGATATAATCAAAACCTGCTCCAAACCAAATTTAAAGAACTTCTAAACCTTCTAAGAACCAACTTTCGATTTAGGCGCCGAAATGCACATACCCCAAGTCTGAAATCATCATACAAATCTATTGGAACCGTCAAATTCCGATTCCAATGTCATTTACTCAAAATGTTGGCCGAAGTCAAACTTAGTCTTTTTTGAGGCCAACCTAAGGAGCCAATTGTTCCGATTTCAATCAAAACCCTTCCAAATTTCAAACTAACCATCCCCGCAAGTCATAAAATGGTTAAAACATATACGAGAAGTCTTATTTAGAGGAACAGGATTCTAGAAAGCAAAACGACCGATCGGGTCGTTACAAGTCATACCCCTACCACCTCTAGAGGGGTTAAACCCTCCAAAAATATGCAGCGGGGTTTTGATTAGTTTAGACACTTAGTTTAAATTAAATTTATAGTTCAAGGAGCAAAACCAACCCTAAAGTTACCATTCCTTTTGTCTTGAAGAAAATATAGTTCTACTTTGTTCTTGGTTAGTCACAAGATAATGTTCACTTTTCTCACGGAAATTTTGACGGTATTCTCTTCTACTCATTTCAATATAACTATTGTATTATTCTTTGAGCTAAAAGCACCAAAATCCATGTAGCGGTCACACGTGTTTATATGATAATATATGTGCTTGTTAATACAAAATTCATGTGTATAGACATTACCTAATCATTTGTTCTTTCTATACGAAGCCATATAGTAATACCAAATAAAAAAGCAGATAATTCAAATGGGAAGGGCGAGTATTTTTCATTGTCAAAATCTCACAAATACTTCATGCATTCTGTAGTTTTCTTTTTTTCTTTTTTCCTTTTTTTTAAAAACCATACGATATTTGGAAGTCACTGGCTTGACTACATCTTATTCGTGCCTAGTATTGCCCCATTAAAAGGACAATGATTCCCACTCAAAAAAAAAAAAAAAAAATCCATTCCTAAAGCTCGAAGCCTCGAATTCGAAGTCTCTAATTAAAGATATAAAAATCACATTATTACATACATTCATAAACTCTTACTCATATAGGTACAATAACAACTAACTAGTAGTGGCAAAATAGATAAAAGAAAAGAGTTATCCACTTATATTATCCATTAAAACGGGTTAGATAATAACCTTTTAAAAAGACGGGTCAAATATAGATAAAAACCATATTATCCATTTAGAAAATGGATAAACAATAGATAACTAATGTGTTTGACTTTTACATTTATAAAGCCTCAAATTGGGGGTTCCTCAAGTTTGGCAGACTAAGAATTCTCCCAAGAGTGATCATATTCAAGAAATCATGGATATGGATATATATATATAATCCGCCGGTTAACCCATTTTTTATCCGTATTAAATATTACTCGAATCGAGTAAATTATTCATTTTTGTATTTACTCATTTAGACTCGCTTATATCCGACCCGACTCGCACATTTGTCATCCATAATAACAACTATAAGGAATGTAGTGCCCAACTTCCTTTCCCTCCTCTCAAAGAAAGAGAGAGACTATGTATCCATGCACGTAACTAACAAGGATTGTGATAGAATGGTAAGTACTCCTTCATCCTTAATCAGAGGTCTCGAGTTCGAGTTTCTAGGTATGAAGTCGTCTTTGTTAGGGATGCGCTTTACCCCATAATGTGGGATTTTCCGGCGCGAATCCGAATTAGTCGGGCCCTAATGTGAATACCGGATATGAGACGAGAAATAAAAAAAAAATGTATCCATGCACATATATTATTTGGAAATCTTTGTTCATCAAAGATCAAATCAGGAGTCTAACTTGTAATGAAAGGAAAAGCCAATATCTTACTTCACTAGCTGCATCTTTTCAAACCTAAACTCAAATTATTAAATTAAAGTATCACCATCAATCACATCCCACATAGAGTCAAACTACTAACGACACCATTTTGTCAAAACAATCTCTTTATTCTTTTCCTTCTGCTGTCGGCACAAGTTTTACTCTTAAAAGAAAACAAGAAGAATTTTTACCGCGCTTAACACCTTCTTCACGAAAGTTAGTTAAGGTTTTTTCCTAAGGACAACTTCATTTTCATCCACAGGGAGATCTTGCTTCTTCCACAAAGGTTTCTTGTCGGGGTGGACCAACTTAAATAACATTTTTGTAGTGCACAATAATGCAAAAAAAATAGAACAAGGATTCGTTTAAAAGAGGTAGTGATGTCACCTGAAAGATATAATGATTGTGTTAGTATCAGCTAAACAACTGGTTTGCTTGTTGTATTGGGTTTTCACCCAATACTGCATCTAAACTCAGACTTTTAATTTGTACGCCTTCTTCTGACACGTACGTACTTTCATCCCCATGTACAGGAAAAAACAAATATAGATATGAGTTTTGCATATGTTATTCGTTTTAATGATGTCTATACTAGGAAGAAGCTACCAAGATGCTATATTGCTATAACAAGAGAATACAATGAGCAATTTGGAGGTAGAGTTAGGGTTCTGAGTTTATGGATCTGGATTTTAAAGAAAATAATTTCGTATTCTTGAAAAATTATTGTATACATATTAAGTAGAAATTTTATAGAAATATAGTGTCAGAGCAAAAGCTACTGGATTCTAACCCATAAGTTCAATTCTAGTTCTTTCAAGCAAAATTGTACACAAATATTATATACGACAATTTTAAGGCTGAGGTAGAGAGTAGAAACAATATGACTGTATATAGGTATGAGATTGTTGGCCCAAGTGAAGTTTTGTTTTGAAGATTGACAAAGGAAGCTCAGGCATGAACTAGGTCCATCATCTGTGTACACAGACACGGGCAGATTCGAGCATAAGAAATGCATGTGAAGGAGATAAGCTTAATTTGATATATCTGATATCTCCTGATCGAAAAGGTTGCATAATTGATAAAGAGAAGGACTCCTTCCTCGAAGAGAATACTATCCAAGATAAGCGAGGAGTTAGAAGTTTAGAACAACTAGAACTCTTCCACCAAGGAAGAGTAACATTAAAACTCTAGTTGTTTCTTCATTTACTAACTCTATATATTGCAGGATGTTCCCATTCTACAGGGACGCACAAAAACAGAAGTTAAATGTGAGCTGAGAGCAAAATAACAACGCATTTTGCAAGCGATTCTTGTGTGATTCAAGTGTGCGAACCTGATTAGAGGAATTATCTAGAGGAAATTGTAATAGGTACTCTGAGTATTTAAGTTAGAGTTAACTTGAAGTTGTCGGAACAGTTAGATGTTGGTTGCCACAACTTGATTAGAGTTAATCCTTAGGTTTACAAAGTGTTTTGTAAATGCTGTTTTGGCTCAATGATTTAGTGAAGTGTTGGGGAAAATTCTACTGAGTGGTAGGTCGTGGTTTTTTCACCTTTTGAGCCGGGTGTTTTCCACGTAAAAAAAATTGTATTCTTTACGTTCCGCATTTACTATTTCAGCAATAGTAGGTTAAGGAACACTTAGAAGAACCAGGTCCTTCTATAATCAGTGCACGCGAAAAATTGGACACCACATAAATCACCCCTCCCCCCTCTTGTGTGGTATTGAAGTTAAAAAATTAATTGGTATTAGAGCAGATTATCCTTGAAGAGGCTAACACCTTAGGAGAAGATCAAGATGAGTGCATCACCTGAAAACTGGGAAGGGCAATCCACTGCTAGGCCACCACACTTCAACGGTCAGTAATACTCCTGGTGGAAAAACAGGATGACAGATCACATCATAAGAGAGGACTATGAACTATGGGACATTATCACCGATGGTCCACTGGCTACCCTGAAGAAAAATGCTAAAGGCATAGATGTGCCAAAGACAAGAGCTGACTGCACTGCTGAGGACTTGAGGAAATGGGAGAATATTTCTAAAGCCAAGAAATGTCTTGTTTGTGGAATTGGATGGTTCAGATAAGTACAGTAGAATCCAAAGTTGTACCACTGTTAAGGAAATTTGGGACACTCTACAAGTGGCCCATGAAGGAACACCTCAAGTGAAGAGGTCCAGAGGAACTCTACTGTATTCTCAATATGAGAACTTTACCATAAATGAAGGGGAAACCATTCAAGAGATGTACAAAAGGTTCACTACATTGAAAAATGAACTAAAGTCTTTTGGAAGGATTATTCCTGAAGAATATAGAGTTGAGAAGATTTTGACTAGGGTTCTGCCTATAACTTGGGAGAGCAAAATTACTGTCATTAAGGAATCAAATAACATTGGCACCCTCCCATTGGATGAGTTATTTGGAAATCTTATTGCTTATGAACTTAGGCGACAAAGCATGAAGATGGATGTACCTAAAGAAGCCTGGCACTCAAAATCACTGAAGGCACTGATCTAGAAGATGATGAAAAGGCTATGATCACGAAGGACTTCAAAAAGTACGTAAGGAGAGGAAAGGGTCCTTCAATAAGTAGAAGCTACAACAAGCCAAAGGTTCCTGAAAAGCAAACCATTGAATGATGCTACAAGTGTGGGAAGATTGATCACCACATCAAGAACTTCCCTCAATGGGAAATTGAATGGAAGATGGAAAGAGCTGAACGAAGGAACAGGAAGAAGGAATAGGTTCAACCCAAGAAAAACAAAGGATCAACCAAGGTTATAGTCGTTGCTTGGGGAGAAAGCTCATATGAAAGCTTAGATGATGATGATGGGGATGAACAAGCACTTATGGCCATTGGAGAATCTGATGAGGAAACTGAGTTAAGTGTAATTCATCTCAAAGACAAGATTAATTTTTTGTTTAAAGAAAGGCTATCTGAGTTACTTCTAGATCTAATTGATGAATCCAAGGATGTAAATAATAAAAAGGAACATCTTTCTAAAGAATGTGTAATTTTGAAAGCAAAGTGCAAAAACTGAACTTAGGGTTAGCGAAACTCTAAGTGAAAATACTGCTTTGAAGAACCGGGTTCATGCACTTGATTCAAATGTCCTAGAACTTATATTTGACAATATAAAACTAAAATTAGGAACATGTAAGAAGACAGTCGATCTCATACAACTCACTCTAGAAGAAAATGTAGGTAAATTGAAAGATGGGTTGTATAAGAGGGGGGAGCAGGTAAGAATTCTAAAGGGGGATCTAAGCAAGGTCAAGCATGAGCAACACAGAACTTGTAAATGGAACAGGTCCTCCGATGCACTTTCATGGCTACAGGAACATCATAGTAGCAACAGAAGAGGACTTCGCTTTTGGAATATGCCACCTAAATGGGATCCCAAAAGAAAGTACCTCACACTTCCTGAGAACAAGATTTTCACACGCTGTGGTAAAACAGGTCACTATAAAAGTGAATGTACTGCAAAAAAAGGCAAGTCAAAAGAACAAAGAATTTTTTCAAGGTGATAATAGGCCACCAAGTTGGGCTAAAAAGAAATTGATTCGTCCTTTTGCCTATAGAAAGGGACCCAAACTAGTTTGGGTTCCTAAGACTAACCCCTGATTTCCTTTTGCAGGTCCAAGTATAGGGGAGAAGACAAATATCGTACATGGATAATGGCTGCTCAAAGCACATGACAGGTAACAAGAACCAGTTCTTTTCACTTGTGGACCTCAAAGAAGGTAATGTCTCCTTCGGAAATGGGAAGAAAGGTGAGATCATTGGGGTTGAAAAGGTAGGTAAGACTGATTCTCACTCTATTGAGAATGTCTACTTGATAGATGGACTAATGTACAACCTAATAAGTGCATCACAATTTTGTGATATAGGTAACATGGTAACATTCACCTCTACCAAATGCTTTGTGATTAATCTTACCACTGATAGGATTGTTTTGCAGGGAAAAAGAGGGAACAATATATATGTTGTAGATCTGTCCACACTTTTAGAAAATGAACTCACTTGCTTAAGTGTGTTGGATAATGATCACTTCCTTTGGCACAAGAGACTTAGATATGCCAGTCTGAGTCATCTCAACAAATTAGTCTCCAAGAACCTGGTGATAGGGCCGCCTAACATCAGGTTCAAGGAACATAAAGTTTATGAGGCTTGTGCAAGGAGTAAACAAGTAAGATCCTCTTTTTAATGCAAGAAAATGGTAAGCACCAACAGGACGATAGAACTGGTCCATATGGATCTTTGTGGTCCAATGAGAACATTAAGCAGATGTGGTAAGAGATATGTGATGGTGCTTGTTGATGATTATTCTAATTTTACTTGGAATTTTTTTTTAACATCTAAAGATGAAGCATTTGACATATTTACTTCTTTTGTTAGAAAAACTCAGAAACAACTAGGTAATCAACTTGCATCAATTAGGTTTGATCATGGCACTGAATTTGAGAATGCTAAATTTGCTGAATTTTGTGATGAGCATGGCATAGATCATAATTTCTCTGCTCCTAGAACTCCACAACAAAATGAAGTAGTTGAAATAAATAATAGGACACTTGAAGATATGGCTAGGAGTATGTTTCTTTCTAGTAAACTGCCTCATAGCTTTTGGGCAGAAGCTGTGAACACTGCATGCTACATCATAAATAGGTGCATGACTAGACATCTTGTAGAGAATACTCCCTATGAGTTAATTAAAGTGAGAAAATCAAACATATCCCATCTTAGGGAACTTGGATGCAAGTGCTTCGTGAACAATAATGGTAAAGACTCCCTAGGTAAGTTTGATCCCAGAAGTGATGTGGGAGTATTCTTGGGATATTCTTCATATAGTAAAGCTTATAAGGTCTACAACAAAAGAACTGTGTGTGTAGAAGAAAGTGTTCATGTGGTTTTTGATGAAACTAACATTCTTTCTGAGAGGCAGGAACATGATGATGAAGCAATTGGGCTGGTAAGAAACTCAAATGAAACCACATACCAGACTGAAGCTACACTAGAGGAAGGAACATGTGATGGAACAGGACCTTTCACCCAGGGCAACATGACAGATGGAGTAGAACAAAGAGGAAATGATCCTCAAACCTCAAGGGAACCTATCCATGAAACTGTTCCTCAGCAATAAAACATTGAAGGAACATCTAAGGGAAATAAGTTGGTTGTGGAACCTTACAAGTATCAAAATTATCATCCCATTGAGAACATAATTACTGATCCAACCTCTGGAATCAAAACCAGATCTTCATTGAAGAATCTTTGTGCTTTTGATGATTTCTTATCTCTTATTGAACCTACAAATGTTGTTGAGGCTTTGCAGGATGCAGACTTGGTAAATGCAATGCAAGATGAACTCAACCAATTTGAGAGGATTCAAGTTTGGCATCTAGTACCAAGACCCAAGGACAGATCAATAATTGGCACAAAATGGGTCTTCAGAAACAAACTTGATGAAGATGCAACAGTTACAAGGAACAAGGCAAGATTGGTGGTTCAAGGATATAGTCAAGAGGAGGGCATAGACTATGATGAAACCTTTGCTCCAGTTACAAGGTTGGAAGAAATAAGACTCCTCAGAGCCTTTACTGCTTACACGGAATTCACTTTCCATTATATGGATGTCAAGAATGTCTTCCTCAATGGTTATCTAAAAGAAGAAGTGTTCGTCAACCAACCTCCGAGTTTTGAAAGCAAGGAATGTCCTGATCATGTGTACAAGCTTGACAAGGCACTTTATGGGATCAAGCAGGCTCCAAGAGCATGGTATGAAAGATTATCTAAATTTTTATTTGAGCATGACAACAAGATGTCACGCCCCAACCTCGGGGAGCGCGACCGACGCTCAACCGAAGGGACCCGGTAGAGCAAGCATGTTAAACACTTTTCTAACCAACTCACTTATGATCTAGAGAAGGCATGCTTTCATTAATTGAATAGTAGAAGGATCATATATATAAAATTATAAACATTACTAAGTCATTTCGTTCTGCTACATCATTGTTAAGTTTCAAAATACATAAATTTTATGATTTAGTGGAACAAAATCCAAAACACAACATAATCCGTTTGACCTTTCTAGCACCCATATATAACCCACATAGTATCTACGGAGCCTCTAAAGATACAAAAGAGTGTAAAGATAATGCCAGCAACAAGGCCCCGACTATACCTTAAAAGTACAACAATAGATATAGTACATGACCTTAGAATGAATTGGGGCTCACCGAGTCTGCTGAGAAGAGGATGCATCACTATCTTTGATCAACATTGTCTGCTGTGGAACCACCTGCAACCATTTAAAGATGCAGCGCCCCCGGCAAAAGGGACGTTAGTACTGTCGAATAGTACTAGTATGTAAAACTAAAATGCTATCTCAATAGAACGAACAATAATAGGGGGAAATAGTAAAGAATGAAATATGCGCTTTAAATAACATTAAAACATCAAGTTAAGGATCACATAGATTTTCAAGTTAATTTCCATATTATTAGGTTGGATGGTTTTTAGTGCCAATATGTCACGATCCACAATACCACTGTGTTCTTACACGGAGTCCGATCTCGGCCCGATCGGCTAAGCCATCCCATTTGAGACATTAACCATATTCACAATTTCATTCACAATACCACCGTGTTATTACACGAATTCCGATCACCGTCCGATCGGCTAAGCCATCTCATTTGAGACATCAACCATATTCACAATACCACCGTGTTATTACATGGAGTTTGATCTCGACCCGATCGGCTAATCCATCTCTTTTGAGACAGGAACCATATTCACAATTTCATATTCCTTTCCCATCTTTTAAATACATTGCCACGAGTGGCCCCAATTATAAAGTTATTCTTGGAGCTTAGCGTATTTCATGATTCAAGTTCTTTTCCACATTCCAACATTATTATCATCAATAACAACACAGTTCTTCATTCAAGACTTTTGATTCTACATGTGAGCAATATATAATCTAAGGCGCATAGAGGCTCTTCACACGATTCGGCATAACGGTATTTAATCGAGTTTGACTTGAAGTCTAGACATTTTTAGCACATATTCTAAGTTTTAAACATTTCCTCAGATAACGAGATAACATGATGAAAGCATGGGAATACATCTTACACATATATTTTCAAAGCAAGCACATTCGGGGTAGCAATTTCTAGGACGTTCAATTTTGGGACTTATATCGATTTCATGAATACCATGTGATTCAATTCTAAGAAGAGGGGGTTTAGACAACATATCTCAATTGAGATTCTTAAAACTCTAAGATATTCCGTAATATTAGCAACTTCAATCTATTTTCGAATATAGTAAAACTGAAACAAAATTAGGGAAACGGTCATGATTCTAGCTCAGTTGGGCATTTTATCAAACACCATGTGTGTATTAAGGTTTCATGGCCCTTTTTATGAAATACTACACCAACCCACACCCTATTATTTTCTATATTTAACTCACAAACTCCCCACATACCTTAAGAATACATGCATGCAAGGTAAGCACTCTCATCCCCATGAATTACCTTACTAATGGCCCATTCTAGTTACATTTTGAAATTAAGAGTTTGGGTGATAGAACCTTACCTCTTAGGAATAAGACCTAGGTGCCTCTCCTGATAATCTTCAAGGTTTTAATCAAGAATTGAAGAGAAAATTGATGAAGATCACTTTATCACTCTAATACTCTCTTTCTCACTCTATAGATATCAGAAAAAGCTCAAAATGGCCCCTTACATCTATTTTATCGAAGTTGGGTCAGGTTTTAAAAACTCGAAAATAATGCTCTGGAACAGGTTCTGCGGTCGCATATGCGACCGTATAATGGTTATGCGGTCCGCGAAATGACCATGAAAGGTGGCCTTGGGAACTGGGCTGGTCTGCTTCACTCTGCGACCGTTATGCAGCCCGCGAGCCTGTTCTGCGGTCGCATAATGCACCACAAAATCTCCCTCCACAAAATCTAAGAATGATTGAGACCAAAGTGTGTCCTGCAAAACGGTTATGCGGTCTCATAATTGGCCGCGAAATTAGCCTCAAAAAAATTGGCCAAAAAGTGTGCTTCACTCTATAGCCATTCTGCGTCCTGCAGAGTGATATACGGATTCATAATGGGCCATAGAAAAGCCTAGTCTTGCAAAAATATTTCCTTCAACTCCCCAGCGTACTGTTCAATCCAAAAAGTCCGAACCGCGGCGAGCTTGCAAGTCGCGAAGAATTTCTACTATTATTAACCTCTATGCCTACTTCGGCATCATGGAATCCGGGTTTTTAGGAAAAACTTTTACGGGGCCTTACCCCTCCCCCATTTAAGGTCATTCGTCCTCGAATGAGGATCAAGGTCCACTATTAGCAACTTATGTAGCTCAGTATTCATACCATACACCAGCAGCCACAAATTTGACTAACTCCATAAATTTCCAAAATTTTCGTTTGAGTTTCCTTTGTAACTAGGCCTATCCACATGTCAGAGAACCCCAGAAACACATCTTACAAGCATATGCACAACCCAACGACGTAACAAAACTCATAACAATACCAACCGTGGCCTCATAAGCAACGTATAATCAAAAGGAACACCTTTACATTAACTGAACAAGTGATACAAAATTCATAGGTGACAAGTTTATAAAAAGGATTACACAACTATTCAAAAAAGTAAGGATATTTCTTCTTCATCTCTTCCTCAGCCTCCCGAGTGGCCTCTTAATCTGCTGGTTTCACCACAACACTTTCACGGAGGTAATATCTTTATTCTTCAACTTTCGGACTTGTTTATCAAGAATGGAAACTGGAACTTCTTCATATGACAGTTCTTTATTGACTTCAATGGTCTCAACCGACACAATATCTGACGGATCTCCAACTACCTTTTTCAACATAGACACATGGAATATCAGATGGACTAATGACATTTCGGGTGGGAGCTCAAGATTTACGCCACCTGACCAATCCTCTGGATGATTTTATACGACCCAACATACCTCGGACTCAATTTCCCTTTTCTCCCAAACCGCATAATATCCTTCATGGGGGAACCTTCAAGAATACCCAATCATCTTCTTTGAACTCTAAGTCTCTGCGACAAATATCCGAATAGGATTTTTGACGACTCTAAGCAGTTTTCAACCGCTCCTTTATGATCTTAACCTTCTCCGTTTCCTGATGCACGAGGTCTGGCCCTATCAACTCAGCTTCCCCAATCTCAAACCACCCAATGGGAGATCTACATCTCCTACTATACAATGCTTCAAACGGTGGCATCTGAATACTCGCATAAAAGTTGTTTTTATAAGCAAACTCTATGAGTGTCAAATGATCATCCCAGCTACCCTTGAAGTCAAGAACGCAAGCACGCAACATGTCCTCAAGCGTATGAATAGTCTACTCTGCTTGCCCGCCGGTCTGTGGATAGAAGGTTGTACTAAGATTTACCTGAGTACCCAAAACTTGCTAAAATTTCTTCCAAAAATTGGCCATGAACTGAGCCCCTCGATCAGAAATGATGGAAACTAGGGTGCCATGCAGCCTGACTATTTCCTTGATATATGACTGAGCATATTGTTCTGCTGTGTCGATAGATTTAACTGGCAAGAAGTGTGCTGATTTCATGAGTCGATCCACGATCACCCAAATTGAGTCGAATTTGCGCGAAGTGCGCGGTAACCCTACCACAAAATCCATATTTATCATTTCCCACTTCCACATTGGAATTTCTATGTTCTGTGCCAACCCACCAGGCCGTTGATGTTTGGCCTTCACTTGCTGACAATTCAGATACCTTGCCACAAAGTCCACTACATTCCTTTTCATGTCATTCCACCAATAGATTTTCTTGATTTCATGATAATTCTTTGTAGAGCCTGGGTGCACGAAATACCTAGAAGCGTAAGCCTCGGTCATGATTCTTTCCCGGAGACCATGTACATTTTGAACACATAGCCGCCTTTGGTACCTCAGTGTACCATCATCCGTTCCAAGAGTAAAATCCATCGTTTTATGTTTATGAATCCCCTCCTTCAGTTGTACCAACAATGGATCATTGTATTAATTCTCTTTGACTTCCACAACAAGCGATGATTCATCCCTATTTTGCACAATTACCCTTATTTCACTAGAGTCCGCAAGACGAACTCCCAAACTGGCTAGCTGATGAACTTCCCTGGCCAACGACCTTTGATATGCCTCTAAGTGAGCCAAACTACCTATAAATATCTGGCTAAGAGCATCTTCCACAACATTGGCTTTCCCAGGGTGATACCGAATATTGATATCGTAATCCTTGAGTAACTCAAGACATCTTCTCTGCCTCAGATTCAGATCCTTTTGTTTGAAAATATATTGAAGACTCTTGTGGTCCGTGAATATATCTACATGGACCCCATACAAATAATGACGCCAAATCTTCAATGTAAAAACCACTGCCGCAAGTTCTAAGTCATGTGTTGGATAGTTCTTTTCATGATTCTTGAGTTGCCTAGAAGCATAAGCTATAACCTTGTCATGTTGCATTAACACACACCCAAGACCAATCCTTGAAGCATCGCAATATACAACAAAACCGTCTGTACCCTCTGACAGGGTCAACACCGGCGTCGTAGTCAATCTCGATTTCAACTCCTGGAAGCTCCTTTCACAAGCATCAGACCATTGGAACTTAACCGCTTTCTGAGTCAATTTAGTCAATGGAGAAAGAGTAGAGAACCCCTCCACAAATTTCCTGTAATACCCTGCTAAGACCAAGAAAATGCGAATCTCGGTTGGCGTTGTAGGTCTAGGCCAATTCTTTACTGCTGAAATCTTTGGAGGATCAACCTTAATTCCTTCTCTGGAGAAAACATGACCCAAGAATGTGACAGATTCGAGCCAAAATTCACACTTTAAAAATTTCGCGTACAATTGGTGTTGATGAAGAGTCTGTGTTACTGCCCTGAGATGATCGGCATGGTCCTCCTAACCTCGTAAGTACACAAGAATATTGTCGATGAACACTATCACAAAGGAGTCGAGGAAAGGCTTGAAAACCCGATTCATAAAATCCATGAAAGTTGTCGGGGCATTTGTTAGCCAAAAGACATTACCAGAAACTCAAAGTGCCTATACCGGGTTCTGAAAGTTGTTTTCGGAGTATCCTGCTCCCTGATCTTCAATTGGTGGTACTCGGATCGTAAATCAATTTTGGATAAATATCTATCACCCTGCAACTGATCAAACAAATCATCTATTCTTGGTAACGGGTACATATTCTTGATTGTGACTTTGTTGAGTTTCCGGTAGTCAATACACATCCTCAATGATCCATATTTCTTCCTCACAAAGAGAACCGGTGTGCCCCATGGTGACACACTCGGTTAGATGAAACTCTTTTCTAAAAAATCCTTCAGTTGTTCTTTTAGCTCTTTCAATTCTGCCGGTGTCATCCTGTAGGGAAGAATAGATATAGGTTGTGTGTCTGGCATTGCATCAATCCTAAAATCAATTTCCCTGTCTGGCAGAATCCCAGGGAGCTCATCAGGAAAGACCCCCGGAAATTCATTCAGAATTGGAACAAACTCAAGTGTAGGTGTCTCAGCATCGGTGTCTGTAACCTGGACTAAATGATAGATACACCGCTTGTTAATCATTTTTGTGGCCTTAAGGTAAAAAATAAACCTACTCTTCGGCACCACATTATCCCCTTCCACTCAACAACTGGCTCATTTGGAAATTCAAACCTCACAGTTCTAGTTCAGCAGTCGAGCTTAACAAAACATGAATAAAGACAATCCATCCCCATAATTACATCAAAATTGACCATCCCCAATTCAATGAGATCGACTATGGTGTCCCGACAACGTACCGTGACAACACAATCCCTATAACCCCGTGTGGCCACAATGGACTCGCCAACCGGAGTAGATACAAAGAACGGCTCATGAAGTTGTTCAAGTTCTTTCCCAAATTCCATAGAAACATAAGGGGTAATATAGGACAATGTGGAACCGGGATCAATAAGAGCATATACATCATGAGTTTGGACAGTCAATATATATGTGACAACATCTGGAGAAGCCTCTGCACTCTGGCAACCACTCATAACATAGAAACGATTGGGTCCTTCTGAACTCTACGCACCACCCCTTGGTGCACCACGCCCTGCTGGTGCTGGAGAGCCTCGAGCTAGAAGGGGTGCTGAAGATGTAGCAACTGCAGAACTAGATGGATGAGCTGTTCCCCTGCCCGCCCCATGGCAGAATGAATGACACTCCATCTGAATATGACCCCTCATTCCGCACCCGTAACATACTGGCAAGTCCTGGTAGCAGATCCCCATATGAATCCTCCCACACTTGGGGCATGAGAGTCTCCGTTGCTGCTGGAATCTCCCTCTTGATTGGCCCTGATGGTGGGGCTTCTGCTACCTTGATTAGGCCTGAAGCAACTCTCCTGCTGCTGACTATGCCTCGCTGGCGGTGCATTGGCTGAAGACTGAGCATAAGACTGGGATGGCCCTTAGGAACTTCCCTAAAAGCTGATCTCCTATCACCAAATGAATCTCCAGGGTTGCCCGCGGATCGGGCCCTACTGATACCCTCTCGCTCCATCTTGTTCTTTAACTTAAGGGCCTCTCTAGCTTGAGCAAATGCCTCCATCTCCCATAGTTTATATTAGAATTTAAGGCAGCTGTGGCAGCCTCATTAATAACCAAAGGGCTAAGGCCCTGCACAAATTGACGCACTCTGACCTCCATAGTGGGAATCATGTAAATAGCATATGTTGACAGGCGCGCGAACTCCATGTGATACTCTCACACACTTTTACTCCCTTGCTTAAGATTCTCAAACTCTACGTCACGGGATGCCCTAGTCTCAGTAGGCAATAAATGGTCTATAAAGGCATCCGTAAGCTCACTCCACCTCACTGGAGGGCTCCCCTCCTCCCGAGAGTCCTCCCACAACTTAAACCAAGAATATGAAACCCCTTTCAGGCAGTAGGCGGCAAACACCACTCCCTCCATCTCAGTAGCGCATATAACCCGGAGAGTCTTATGCATTTCATCAATGAAGTCCTGTGGGTCCTCTTCGGGATTAGAACTCATGAACTTCGGAGGATCCAACTACAGAAACCTGTTCACCCTAGAACTGGTAGAATCCCCTTGTTGGCTAGAAGATGTGGGTGCAACATTCGATCTTTGGTCCTGAGAAGCCACTATTTGAGTCATCATCTGAATGGCTCCCCTAAGATCCCCATCAGAAATACCAGAATCGGAATATCAGGTGGAGGAATCGTCACACCCTCAGTGGGTGTAGGGACTGGTGTGGCCTGTCCAGGTGTAGTGGAATCAGACAGTGAAGTAGTGGGGAGATTATCTTCACCCCTCGGGTATTCACCTGCATCATCAAAGCTCTCTTCTTAGGGCCATATACTGAAAGTTAAAGGAATGCACGAGTTAGGGGGGAACAATTACACAATTAATTTCATCGCACGATCCAGAATATCAAAGAATAGCATTGTTCCTAAATGTCCAAGTAGCCTCCAACTTATAGATGTGGTCAACAACACACCGATAAGAAGGACTCTATTAGACACGACTCTGAGACATCATAGGACACTTTAAAACCTTAGGCTCTAATACCAAGTTTGCCACGCCCTAACCTCGGGGAGTGCGACCGACGCTCAACCGAGGGGACCCGGTCGAGCAAGCCCGTTAAACACTTTTCTACCCAACTCACTTATGATCCAGAGAATGCATGCTTTCATTAATTGAATAGTAGAAGGATCATATATATAAATATTACTAAGTCATTTCGTTCTGCTACATCATTGTTAAGTTCAAAATACATACATTTTATGATTTAGTGGAAAAAAATCCAAAACACAACATAATCCATTTAACCTTTCTAGCACCTATATACAACCCACATACTGTCTACGGAGCCTCTAAAGATATAAAATAGTGTAAAGATAATGCCCCCGGCTATACCTCAAAAGTATAACAATATAAATAAAATATATAATACATGACCCCAGAATGAAATGGCGCTCACCGAGTCCGCTGAGTAGAGGATGCAACACTATTTGTGATCAATATTTCCTGCTATGGAACCACCTGCATCCATTTAAAGATGCAGCTCCCCCGGCTGTTAGTACTGTCGAATAGTATTAGTATGTAAAACTAAAACACTATCTCAATAGAATGAACAATAAAAGGGGAAAACAGTCAAGAATGAAATATGAGCTTTAAATAAAATTAAACATCAAGTTAAGGATCACATAGATTTTCAAGTCAATTTCCACATTATTAGGTTGGTTTTTAGTGCCAATATGCCACAGTCCACAATAACGTCGTGTTCTTACATGGAGTCCGATCTCGGCCCGATCGGCTAAGCCATCTCATTTGAGACATCAACCATATTCACAATTTTATTCACAATACCACCGTGTTATTACACGCAGTCCGATCTCGGCCCGATCGGCTAAGCCATCTCATTTGAGACATCAACCATATTCACAATTTTATTCACAATACCACCGTGTTATTACACGCAGTCCGATCTCGGCCCGATCGGCTAAGCCATCTCATTTGAGACATCAACTATATTCGCAATTTCATTCACAATACCACTGTGTTATTACACGGAGTTCGATCGCGGCCTGATCAGCTAAGCCATCTCTTTTGAGACATCAATCATATTCACAATTTCATATTTGTTTCCCATCTTTTCAATACATTGGCACGAGTAGCCCCAATTATAAAGTTATTCTTGGCGCTTGGTCGTATTTCATGATTCAAGTTCTTTTCTATATTCCAACTTTATTATTTTCATCAATAACAAAACGGTTATTCATTCAAGACTTTTGATTCCACATGTGAACAATATATATTCTAAGGCACATAGAGGCTCTTCACACAATTCGGCGTAACGGTCTTTAATCGAGTTTAACTTGAAGTCTAGGCATTTTTAGGACATATTCTAAGTTTTGAACATTTCCTCAGATGACGAGATAACATGACGAAATCATGGGAATACATATTACACATATATTTTCAAAGCAATCACATTCCGAGTAGCAGTTTCTAGGACGTTCAATTTGGGACTTACATCGATTTCATGAATACCATGGGATTCAATTCTAAGAAGAGGGGGTTTAACCAACATACCTCAATTGAGCTTCTTAAAACTCTAATATGTTCCAGAATATTAGCAACTTCAATCTATTTTAGCAAAATTGAACCAAAATTAGGGAAACGATCATGACTCTAGCTCACTTGGGTATTTTATCAAACACTATGTGTGTATTTAGGTTTCATGTCCCTTTTTATGAAATACTACACCAACCCACACCCCATTCTTTTCTATCTTTAACTCACAACCTCCCCACATACCTTAATAATACATGCATGCAAGGTAATCACTTTCATCCCCATGAATTACCTTACTAATGGCACATTCTACTTATATTTTGAAATTAGGAGTTTGGGTGATAGAACCTTACCTCTTAGGAAGAAGACCTAGGTGCCTCTCCTGATAATCTTCAAGGTTTTAAGAAAGAATTAAGGAGAAACTTGATGAAGATCACTTATCCCTCTTATACTCTCTTTCTCACTCTAAAGATATCGGAAAATAAGCTCAAAATGGCCCCTTAAATCTATTTTAGAGAAGTTGGTCGGGTTTTAAAACCTAAAAATAATGCTTTGGAATAGGTTCTGTGGTTGCATATGCGACCGTATAATGGTTATGCAGTCCACAAAATGACCGCGAAAGGTGGCCCTAGGAACTGGGCTGGTCTGCTTCACTTTGCGACCGTTATGCGGCCCGCAGACCTGTTATGTGGTCGCATAATGCGCCGCAAAACCTCCCGCTGCAAAATACAAGAACAATTGTGCGACCAAATTGCGGCCAACAAAATGGTTATGCGGTCGTATAATTGGCCGTGAAATTGGCCTCAAAATTGGCCAAAATGGCTGCCTCACTCTATGGCCATTCTGCGGCCCATAGAGTGATTATGCGGCCGCATAATGGGCTGCAGAAATGCCTACTTCTGCAAAAATATTTCTTTCAACTCCCTCGCGTACTGTTCAATCCAAAAAGTTCGAACCGCAGTGAGCTTGCGAGTCGCGAAGAATTTCTACTATTATTAACCTCTACGCCTACTTCGGCATCACGGAATTCGGGTTTTTAGGAAAACTTTTACGGGCCCTTACACAAGAAAGGTAAAAATGATAATACTTTATTCTTGAAAGAAAAAGGTAAAGATCTCCTAGTAGTTCAGATATATGTTGATGATATAATCTTTGGAGCAACCACTAATAAGTTAAGTAAAGAATTTTCTAACCTAATGGGGAGTGAATTTGAAATGAGCATGATGGGTGAGCTTAATTTGTTTTTAGGCTTACAAATTAAACAAAATTCAAATGGAACTATGATCCATCAGCAGAAGTATGTAAAAGAATTGCTTAAAAGGTTTAAAATGGAAGATTCCAAAGAAATTGACACTTTTATTGCAACACCTACAAAGTTGGATATAGATGAACCCGGTCCACATGTTGATCAGAAGTTGTATAGGGGAATGATTGGCTCATTGTTTTATCTCACTACTAGCAGACCTGACATTGTTTTCAGTGTAGGCCTTTGTGCAAGATTTCAAACAAATCCAAAGAAGTCTCACTTGACTGCTGTCTAGAGGATTTTGAGATACCTAAAAGGCACCACTGACCTTTGTCTATGGTATCCAAAAGGTAGTAATTTCAATATAGTGGGATATGCTGATGTTGATTATGCAGATTTTCTTGTGGAAAGAAAGATCACCTCAGGTATGGCACACTTTCTTGGCTCATGTCTTGTTCCTTGAGCCACCAAAAAGCAAAATTTTGTGGCTTTATCTACTATTGAAGTTGAGTATGTTGGTGCTTCATGTTCTGATCAATTGTTGTGGATCAAAAAATAATTAATGGACTTTGGAATTGATATTGATTGTACCCCATCTTTTTTTATAACACTAGTGCAATTAGTATGACCAAGAACCCGGTTCATCACAAGAGAACTAACACATAGATGTTAGGCATCACTTTTTGAGGGTCAACTATGAAAAGGGTTTGATCACTATGGAATTTTCTGCTACTGACAAGCAAATAGATGACATCTTCACAAAATCTCCAAGTAGATATCACTTTGAAAGGAACATGTTAGAATTAGGAATTATTAAGATCACCTAAAAGGACCAACTCCAAATTCACAATCGAAAAAAAAATTAAAAAATTAAAAAAAAAATAGGTCAGAAAATCTGTAAATTTTGTACATAATTAGATTAGATTTTTCTCAGTCTCATACTTTAATAGTATACTCTTGTTCCATGTGCTAGGATGACTCATTAATATCTAATGATATTATCTCTATGTTCTTGGAAAATTCAGATTTACACAAGAGATTTCTCATTGAAGAACCCGGTTCATCAAGAGCACTTGGTATGTATTCTACACTCTACATAATTTGGAATAATTATATTTGGATCATGATTAAAAGAAGAATCCCATCAAATCCCAAATCCTTTTTGGACTTATCCGTTACAAATGAACCAGTTCCGTTCAAAAGAAGTCCTAACCGCATTAAGTGCCTAGATTCTAGGGATAGTCTCCAACGTCTTTTCAAACAGAAATTCAGTTTGATTAGACTTCTGAAAGGCTGCCATTACCTAATTAAACACTCCTCTTTAAATGTGTTGTCTTCACTTCACCTTTTCAAACCGTCAAAAACACTCTCCATCTTCTCTCATCTTCCAAACATAATCTAATTCTTTTTGTTTCATACCCAAGCACAGAAATTGCAAACACCTCTGAGAATCCTTCATCACTACCCCAGGAAACCACTTCCGTACCTTCTATCACCCTTTCAACCACGCCAACCTCTAAGAAAAGAGTAAAAATGATGGCTCGCAAGGTTGTCGCTAGTGGAGAGCAGATTAAGAAAATAAATGAAGAATTGAAAGTAGGTAGGGAAGAAGATTCCCAGAAATCTAAGGAATCATTCAAATCTGCTACTGAGGGGGAAGAAATGGTTTCTTCTGAGAAAGAACAGGTAATAACTGGCCCTAAAGTTACTCCTGAAACTATTTCTGAGGTTGCTAAGAATTTGGAGAATAGGTTTGTGCTGGTATGATCTATGGAAGGTGTTGAAGCTACTGAGTTGGGAAGGGTTGGTGGTAAAAATGAAAAAGGAAAAGAAAAAAAGAGTGATGCTGCTCGAAGTACGGTGAGGGTTATGGGAAAAGGAGTGGTTTGTTCTTCACCCACTCTTATTGGTCTAACTAAAGAATCGGGTGCTATGATAGTTTGGGGTGAGGAATCTGCTGGAGTAGAGGAGAGTGTGAGAGAAACAGGGAAAGTGAGTCTGGAGAAGATGTTGAGGGGCTGGTTCGACTAGGGAAAAATGTAGATGAACTTGTTCATTCTGACCAGGAAACCCTCGCAGACCTACTAAAAAGGGTGACTGAAAGTTACAATCCAAAGAAGAAAAGGAAGTTCAGGAGCTCAAACCTCTGGCACTGCTAGGGCAAACAAGAAAACGAAGGTTGCCTCTTCTATCTCTGTAGAAATTCCTCCCACAAGAGGAAGAGCTGCAAGGATCCAGAAGAAGCAGAATGAGGCTGAACTTGAGAAAGCCTTAAAAGAAAGTAAAAGAAAAATTGTTGCTAAAGGAAAGAAGAAGATGATCCTGTTGAGGTTGTTGAAATTGATGAGATGGACCTGGTCCTTCGAGATGAATATGAGACAGAAGAAGTGGAGATTCTGACTCTTAAGGTTAAGAAAGCCAAGACTTCCACAAAGAAGTCTGTTTCAAAGTCAAAGTCCGATGAACCATCCACTTTGGCTAAAAGAACCAGGTCTGCTGTGAAATCAAGAAAAATGAAAATTGTGGAGGAAGAAGAACGGAGTGGAGAGGAAGAAAAAGATGATTCTGATGTTGAGAAGGACAAGATGGTCAAATTTGGAAAGAGGACTATCTTGAAAGGCAGAATCCTCAGGGACTTGAGGATGAAGGAATGATAATGCTTCTGGATAAGTTACAGTTGCAAGGCTGGAAAGACATGGTCCTTCAGATAGATGGAAGGTTGGCCAAAACTAAAATTGTGAAGTTTATGGCCAATTGTAAGATCAAGGATGGTAGGGTCACCAATGTGGTAAAGGGGGTGACAATGACTTTTGATGAGAAAGAACTGGGAGAGATCTTGGGTGTACCTGCTAAAGGATACAATGACTATAAGAAGCTCAAATGGCTGAGTCTAGAGAATCTCCCTACTGCCCTTGCCATTACTAGGAAATTTGGTGACAATGAAAAGGAACTTGAGCCCAAGGCTATTTACAAAAGTGAAGTGAAGCCACCCCACAAAGTGTTGTTAGAATTTGTAAACAAATGTTTGCTTCCAAGGAAGGAAAGGAGGCACATTGCCACATTCATGGACATGGTCCTTACGGAATGTTTGGACAGTATGAGGCAAATCAATTGGCCTGGGTTTATACTCCAGCTTTTTGATAGGGTTCTAAATGGCACCAAGGCTCATGTCATACCCTTTGGCTTTATTCTCATGGTTGTACTTGCATACTTCAAGGTACCCATCAAGAAATGGGAAGTTGGTAAAAGCAAGGATCATTTTGGGGCAAACACTCTAACTTCTTGTGACTATGAAGTCCAAACCACTCCCAAAGAAACCAAAAAGGTACTAGTGAATAGCAAAGTGCGAGACTAGGTGCAAGAAAGTGGGGTTAAGGATGCTAAGATTGATGCTGAAGAAGAGGTTGGCAGAAGTGGAGACTGAGAGAGATGCTCTCACAGCTGAGCCGGGAAAGGAAAAGGTGAAGAATGATGGCATTCTTTAGGATATGCTGAAACTACTCCAAGCCAAAAGCCAAGAATCTGGTCCTTCCCAGCCTTAAGCCTCTTAGCCTAGTGTAGATCAACCAATGACCCAGTTCAGGATTTTTTGTTCCATTTTCTCATGTTCCAATGTCTTTATTTTTTTCTTGTGCTTTGTGGTAGGATCTTATTAATCAATAAAATTCACTGCATTTTGCTCTAATTATTTGTTGATATTTCTTAGATGGCTAATATCCTTAGATTCATATATGATGATTACATCCATGATTGTATTTGAAGTAGCCCCATTGGCCATGAGTAATTTTTAAAATCTGGTTATTTTACATATTTATGTAACTTTTCGATGATGCCAAAAGAGGAAAAAAATTTGTGCTTACACTTTGAACAGTGATGTTTATAGCCTAATGAACCTGGTCCTTAATGATAGGTGATAAAAAGGTAAATTTTTCTAACATTGTGTTGATGTTGAGCTGAGTTAAACAGGGCCGAAGCTTATAAAAAACACAGAGTTTGTCATCATCAAAAAGGGGAAATTTATTGGCCCAAGTGAAGTTTTATTTTGAAGACTGACAAAGGAAGCTCAGGCATGAACCAGGTCCATCTTATGTGTACATATACACTGGCATATTCGAGCATAAGGGATGCACGTGAAGGAGATAAACTTAACTTGATATATCTGAGATCTTCTGATCGAAAAGGTTGCATAATTGATAAGGAAAAAGACTCCTTACTCAAAAAGAATACTATCCAAGATAAGGGAGGAGTTAGAAGTTGAGAACAACTAATACTCTTCCACAAAGGAAGAGTAACATTAGAACTATAGTTGTTTCTTGATTTACTAACTCTATATATTGCAGGATGTTCTCATTCTATAGGGACGCACAAAAGCAGAAGTTAAATGTGAGTTGAGAGCAAAATAGCAAGGCATTTTGCATGCAATTCTTGTGTGATTAAAGTGTTCGAATCTAAAGCTACATGAACCAGATAGAAGAACCAGTTCCAAGTGGCTGTATTTTATTCTAGTTCAATTATAGTAGGTGGTTTTCAAATTGTACCTTTCAGCTTTATCTAGAGGCAATTGTAATAGGTACTCTGAGTATTCAAGTTAAAGTTAAATTGAAGTTGTCGCAACAGTTAGAGGTTGGTTGCCACAACGGGATTAGAGTTAATCCTTAGGTTTACAAAGTATTTTGTAAATGCTATTTTGGTTCAGTGATTTACTGAAGTGTTGGGAAAAATTCTACTGAGTAGTAGGTCGTGATTTTTTCACCTTTTGAGCCGGGTATTTTTCACGTAAAAATACTTGTGCTCTTTACTTTTCACATCTACTATTTCAGCAATAGTAGGTTAAGGAACACGTAGAAGAACCAGGTCCTTCTATAATCAGTGTACGCAAAAAATTGGACACCATACAAATCACTCTCATTTTGTGTGGTATTGAAGTTAAAACATCAGAGATGCATCTAGTATTATGATTTGAGTATTAATGTATATTGTTTGTATTAGAAAATTGTGTACAGATGTATTAGACAAGATTGACTTGGGAGAACTACTAGTTCAATGTCAGTGTAGAAAATAGGGAAAATACATAAGTTGTTTCCTAAACTTGTGCCGAAAAGTGAGTTTCTATCCTAACCTTTACAGATGTCGTTTTTCCATCCTATATTTTTTCATATTGAATTTAATTCCTCCTTAAAAATACATAAACATTCTTATGAGGAGTAGTGTTTTACACGCTCTGCCACGGCAGCAACCACATCAAAACTATGCCAGAGTCAAATGTTTTTTTTTGTTATTTTTCCTTTTTAATGCCCCCCCCCTAATTTACTTTTTTTACACAAATTTTTCTCTCTCTCCCCCCCCCCCCCNCACCACAACACATATAGTCGCGGTTGTTGGCATCTCCATTTTTTCCGGCAGGCGAAGAAGAAAAACCTATAAAACGATCAAATTGTTACTTAAATTGTTGTCCACCATAGCAGGCCCCAAAACTCCTTTCCACCAACAAAACACAGCTTCTACCATTGATAGATCCAACAAAAGGACCTAACAAATCAACAATCATTTTTATTCCTTTTTTCTCCATGTTCTGGTAAATATCTAGTACCAGTATGAATTAAAAAAATTAAATCTTTAGACTTGATTAACTTTTGATTTTATGGAAAAGACATTAAAGAGGGTCACTTGGTGATGGAAGAAGAAATGACGGAGAGAGTGACATGAGAAATTTGGAGAAGAAGCAAAGTAAAAGAAGAGTACTAAAAAGTTGCTAAAAATGAGAGGATGGAGCAAGAAAGTCTGACAAGTTGGACAATTATGTTACTTTTAAGGTTTTTTTTTGGTATTTTACGCTCTTTGAAGAGAGTAACTTCACTTGCTGTACTACATCATCATTTAAGGAGAAATTAAATTCAGCATGAACAAGTATAAGATGGAAAAAGAACACTAGTAAAAGTTGGAATGAAAACTTACTTTCGACACAAATTCAGGGAGCAACTTATGTATTATTCCTAGAAAATAAGTTATGACATTGATTAATTATATCAAGCAAGTTTTACCACATAGCGTGATGTATTCATAACCACCAGCAGATCAATGTTTACTGTGCTCAATATTTATAAACAAAACTGTTCAATATTCATAAACAAAAAATGTGATAGACACCAAAAAGATACGAAAAATAACATAAAACATACTACAAGAAGTTGAACTGGACTCTAGAAATGAATCAAAAATAGTAAAACCTATAGAATTTGTACCTTTAAATGTGAGTTTCGCTAATTTCTTTTTTTTTTATCCGTAGTTCTCGTGAAATATATCAGACAAAGTTCGTTAATTAAATATTTGATGGAGACCAAATTTGTTAACTTTTGGCAAAATTAAAGAACGAAAACTGCTAAGTACATATTTAAAGGACTATTTTGAACCTAATCCTCAAACAAAAAGGACCATTTTTGTCATTTTTTCAAATTTGAAAATTTTTAACCGGCAATAATAGGTCAGCCCTTCATCTAGCTGTAACACAGATATCAGGTCGATAAGAGACAATATTTCTAGGCAACTTGCTTGTTAAAACCACAGCTGCTTTTGTTTGATGTCGAGACCCTAAAGCTAATTGTTTCTATTTGTATATCTCTACTTTAGCGGCGGATATAAAATTTAAAGTTTATTCTATAATAATCTTAAGTTAATCAATAATAACTTGATTCATAATCAAAATTTATAAATATTAATAATCTTTTTAAATAAGAATACAGAATTCATGCAAAAGTTATTGAATTCACGAACTCGTAACCAATTCATTAGATCCTGCCCAGTACATATAGGCTCATATATAGCTTTACTATCTGACTGCTCTACTTCAACATTAATTTTAGGGGGGAAATAAGAAACTTAAGAGCCAAATTTGAGAAAAAGTTAATTATTATGATTCAAAGTGTTTGCATTAATAATTTTTTTTTTGCTTTTCAAAACCTAATGACTCAGCACTTCTTTTTCCATTCATATTGGAGATTTTCACCCCAATTAAGGTGTGTGTATATATCAGCATGATCCAGCTAGATGAAAATGTTAGTGCCATCCTTTTCAATACATTGGTGGTTAAACAAGCTTTGCTAATTAACTGATATTCAGACCTAATAATTACCTGTTTGATATGTGAGTTATAAGATTTTTGCACATAATCCCTTCCATTGAGAACCTAGAAACTACCATTGCCTTCTAATGCTAACTTGGGAAGAACAAAAAGAAAAGCATTAGGACAAAACAAGACAAAAGTTTCAATTAAATTCAATAATAGGAGTGGCTAGAATAATTAAGAAAAGAAGAAACTAAAATACATTAAACAAATGAGGTTAATTTCTCAATAAATTTATATGTAAGATAGTGACACTTACATTTACATATACTAGGCTAGAGGTGGTTAGGTACTACTACAATGTAATAAACTGTTTATGTAATGTACATTATTTAATTAAGAAATGCTTTAAAAGGCTTATTCGGGACTCGCCTTGGAACACGCTCTGAGACGATGCACTGTCAAAACGCCTTGAGACTTATGTGTGAGGCTTAGTTCTGTGAGGCTTATGCCCTAAAGCGTCCGACTAAGTGCTTTAAACACGCCTAACACTCAATATTCGGGGCTCGCTTACATATTTACTAATTGAGATCATTATGAGGTGTATATCATTTGAATATTTTTTCTGAAAATAAATAGCCAAAATTTATATTTTTACTTGCTAGATCTTCATATCTTAGTTCAACGTCTGTCAAAGTTATTATCCATCAATTATTTTGCTATTTAAAAATAATTTTATATTTTCTCGTGAAGGAGTAATAAGTTTAAATTATAGTATTGATAAGATTTATAGTGTATTTATTATTAGGGATGTAAAATATGCAGTTTGATAATATTTTCTTAAAAATAATAATTTGTAATTGTTTGAAATTAATACGTTATAGTTGATTTATCATTAACTTTAACTTTATTGCATTATTTATAGTTGTAAAACCTGCTAGATATTTTATTTTCTATGAGTTTCTTTAATTATTTTTCAGTTTTCTTGAACTTTGAATATACTCTTTATATTTTTTATATTATAATGATATATTATTATTTTATAAATTAAAAAATTAAATATACGTAAGACTTACGTCTCATATCTCAAAGGCTCCCTTTTAAAACACTGATAGCTAGTATGTTGGCAATAAAGAGTTCCAATTACGTCTGAGACACGTGAAACGTACATTTTCGAGAACAAATTAATATTATGTGTTTATTTTTTTAACTTCAAATAGCCCAACAACTCATGTTGAAAGCTATAAGAAAATAAGAGGAATCAAATAACATATGTTCTAATTTAATCATATCTTTACGACTTTACCATTTCAATGAAAATAAGGTGTAAAAGATATCCGTTTCAATTTATATGATATATTTGCTTGAACATGGAGTTTAAGAAAAGAAAGAAATTTTTTGAATTTGTAATATAAAATGAGAATATAAATTATTGTAAAAAGATAAATTATTTTTAAATAAAAAATGAGTTATCATTTTTAATACGGATTGAAAAAAATTAAATTCACATAGATTGAAACGGGTGAAGTAACACTTCTCTCTTATAGGACTTCGGCATACGATTGGTCTTCCCAAATCATGACCTCATGGTTATTACACAAAGTAGACATATGCACTTAACTCTGGGTTTTTTTTTAATTTAAAAAATCTATTTTTTTTGTGCTGACAAGACATTGCAGTCAATAATCAAAATTTTAACAAGAGAATGCCTAAATCTTGTACGTTACTTTCCATAATAAAATACAGCTCTCCATCTTGTTTTCCCAACCGTTATGCCCAGCATTTTTGGAAATGAGATATTATTATAGAGGCATATTGTACGAGCATCAATTGATGCATAATTAATAATTATAAGATTATAGTTAAATGTTTCCTTTTAAACATAATTAATTAACATATCCACATTTGAACTTTATAATATTAGTAGGAGTAGATGATATCTTCTAGCTGTCAGTCCACTATTTCCCGTTTAATTTCCTTAGTCGTGATATCATAAAAATAGCTAATTGACATTGAAGTATGGTGACTTTGACAGTTAATCACTACTACCTATTTACAAATTTATGATCAAATAACTGGCTTTACAGAGGTGAGAGGACACGCATCTGAATTTTGTATCTAATTAGCTACTATTTCATACTTCTTAATTTAGTTGTTCTCATTGTTACTAACACACCACGATTGGAAGGAGAATAAAAAAATTAAACACTGCTCGATCTAACAACCTGCCAATTTTTTTTTTCTAGTATTACTTTTTTGTTGCAGCTTCGATAGTATGGTAATTTGTTCAATCTTGTTAAAGGCTCACGCTTAAGCCCTGAAGCTCATAAAAACTTATGGTATGCACATCGCTCTACTTTGGTTGCGCTTCCATGTAGGCAAGGCAGTGCGGCATGTACCTCATTCCATAAGTTCTATCTTGAATAGGAGTGTCAAACAATGGCATAGCCACCCTATGCCTAGGGTGGTCAAGTTGTAATGACCCAGTCGTTCGTTCTGAGTATTTATAGCCCCATTTCTCCCATCTATGCTTATTTATGTGTTGATCAACTGTGTTGAGTTGTATCGAGTTGGTAGGTTTGAGTTCGGAATAGTTTTGGAGTGAAACGAACACTTAGTCTCTTAGTTAGAAAGCTAAGTTAGAAAAGTCAACCGGAAGTTGACTTATGAGTACACGAATTTGCATTTGGATTTTTATGATTCGGTTAGCTTCGTTGGGTGATTTTAGACTTAGGAGTGTGTTCGGAATGTAAGTTGAAGGTCCGTGGTAGAATTAGGCTTGAATTGGCGAAAGTTAGAATTGGGCGATTTTCGTCAACTATGGAAAATTGGGTATCGAGGTCGGAATGGAATTCCGGAAGTTGGAGTAGGTTCAGTGTCATTTGTGATGTGTGTGCAAAATTTAAGATTATTCGGACGTGGTTTGATAGATTTCGGCGTCGTTGGCGAATTTTGGAAGTTTAGAAGTTCTTAAGCTTGAATTCGAGGCTGATCTGGTGTTTTGGGTGTTCTGAAGGTTCGACTAAGTTCGGGTAGTGATATATGAATTGTTTGAATTATTCGTTGAGGTCTCGAGAACCTCGGGTGAGTTTCGAATAGGTTTGGGCTGCATTGTGCTCGTTTTTCATATGTTTCGATGTAGCTTCTTCAAGCATAAATGATATCATATTGAACTAATGAGCTCCAATTTTGATTGAATCATTAGATCCGTATCGTAATTATGGACCTGTATAAAAAAGAATCGTCGAATTTGGACATCGTATGAGAAATTTATGGTCATTTTACTAAAAATAGGGTTGCCAGATTTTTCATATTAATTACGAAATTGCCACTGACAACGTATGTAAAAATTTGCACTATTTTGCAAATATTAAAACCTGCATATCTCCTTCATTATAAGGTCAAATTGAGTGATTCAAAAGCCGAACTTGACTAGAATTTCACAAGGATTCATTGAAGGCGTAAAAAGTAAGTTTCCAGATCATTTGGCACGAGAAACGAGACAGAATAGCTGACAGAAAAATATATAAAACTATGGTTTGTTCATTCAGTCATATTTTGAGTTGGGGAGCTCAGATTTGGGCGATTTTGGAGGCGATTTTCACCATAGGGATTGGGGTAAGTGTTCTTTACTCGTTTTTGGTTATATTTCATGAATCCATCTTTGTTTTTGGGATTTTATTGATGATTTCAAAGTGAAATTGAGGGAGTTAGGACTTGAGTTTTGGAGAGTTTTAGGTAGGGATTTGAGGGACCAAATGGAGTCCTATTTTGATAAATTTTATATGGTTAAACTCGGGAGAGGAAGAGGGTTTTGATTTTTCCATTTTTGACTTAATTCTAGAAGTAGGCCCAAGGGCCGGGTTTTGGCTGATTTCGGATTTATGGCCTATTTAGTAGTTTTATTGTGGAATTCGATTCGTTAAACTATGTTGATGGTATTAATCTAATTATGGTTAGATTCAGAGCCTTTGGAGACCGAGTTCAGAGATGAGGGCATCCCGGAGTAGGATTTTACGCTGCTAAGGCAAGTAACAGTTTTAAATCTGGCTTTGAGGGTATAAACCCGGAGAATTTGATATCATATGATTGTTTGGAGGTGATACCCACGCTAGGTGATGGGCGTGTAGGTGTGCACCGCGAGAGATTGGGACTTGGTCCATCCCGTGAGGCTATTAGGCTTAATGACCATTATCTGTGGTTATGTGTTTACTTGTTGTTGAACTTGTTTGCCTTCATGTTAGAGATCTTGTTTAGGCTTTATGCATGCTCACATTATTTGTACTCAGTTGTAGAAATTATGATTCATGTTTACCTCAGTCTTTATTATTTAGCTGATATATTGTGATACTTGATGTGGGTTGCGTCCCCTTATTTGTTGTGAATTGTGAGACTGGAGAGGTACATGAATGAGTGAGACCGAGGGCCTGGATGTGAGGATATTAATACCATAGCGCATGAGCTGTCCGTGTAGCACGTGAGCTGTCCGTGCGGATCCAGGTAATTAACATTGTAGCGCGTGAGCTCTCCGCGTAGCACATGAGCTGTCCGTGCGGATCCAGGTAATTGACATTGTAGCGCGTGAGCTGTCCGCGTAGCACGTGAGCTGTCCGTGCGGATCCAGGTAATTGACATTGTAGCGCGTGAGCTGTCCGCGTAGCACGTGAGCTGTCCGTGTGGATCCAGGTAATTAACATTGTAGTGCGTGAGCTGTCCGCATAGCACATAAGCTGTCCGTGCGGATCCAGGTAATTGACATTGTAGCGCGTGAGCTGTCCGCGTAGCACGTGAGTTGTCCGTGCGGATCCAGGTAATTGACATTGTAGCGCGTGAGCTGTCCGCGTAGCACGTGAGTTGTCCGTGCGGATCCAGGTATTAATATTATGGCACGTGAGCTGTCCATGCCTAGAGCATATTATGGTACGTGAGCTGTCTGTGCCTAGAGCTTGGGCTTTGGGAGCCCCTACGAAGTGTTGAGTATTGAGTGTTGAGTGCTGAGTGCGAGTGATGCGTGATGAGTGATGGAGTGACACTACTGTGAGATAGTATTTATTTGTGTTGTTGCTGCATTTATCTGTTTAAATTTCTTTGTGGCAATTACTGAGTTATGGAACTTACCTGTTTATTTCTTTTTATTTTTAAATTGTGAAAATAAATAAGACTGTTTTGTTTAGCTCGCCACTACTACTCAGTTCCTTAGTTATTTTTGTTACTACTGAGTCGGTTGTACTCATATTACACCCTCCACTATATGTGTAGATCCAGGTGAGTTGGAAGGCAGCGATCATTGAGTTCAAGTTGGCTATCTGTGGAGACTGTAAGGTAGCTGCTAGCGCCCGCAGGACCTTGTTACTCCTTCTATCATCTATTTCTTCTTTTGGACAGTTTATATATCTTAGATGATAGTTTTAGGCGCTCATGACTAGTGACACCCTGATGTTTGGGGTTGTTTTCGCACTTTATATTAATATTATTTAGAGTTGATTTAGTTTATGAGAACTTTAAATGTTGATATTATTTTATTAAATTCTTAAAATCAATCAATAGTAATATTTCGGGAAGTAGGCTTGCCTAGTAACACGATAGGCGCTATCACGACCATGTATGAATTTTGGATTGTGACAAGTTGGTATTAGAGCCTAGGTTACATAGGTCTCACGAGTCATGAGCAGGTTTAGTAGAGTCTTGCGGAACGGTTCAGAGACGTCTGTACTTATCTTCGAGAGGACGCAGAACCTTTCGGAAAATTTCACATTCTTGAATTCTTATCGTGCGGTATTTATTCAGCTGGAAGCGTAAGTCTTTGAACTCCTTCCACGCGTTCGTATGTGCACACGAGCGCCCGGTAGCAGTTGTGCATCGACGACTTGTGATTTCCTTGATGAGGTGCGAGATGTGATTTCTGTGTGTTGATGTCCGGCTAGTCTGGAGGACTTGAGGCCGAATTTTGACTGAAACTTGAGCACTGAGGTGTTGATTGTGTGAGCATGTGCTTGTGGACTTATATGTACGGTAGTGTCCCTATTAGTGGAAATGATGGCTGGATAAATACGTGATGAGTATGATGTGACCGCAAGATGAGTTCATATGATTTGAATGTGACGAGAAGGTATTGTTGAAGGTTTCACCTAATTGAGACTCCGGGTATGTTTTTAGACTCGTTCGAGGATGAACTTTTGCTTAAGAAGGGGAGGATGTAACGACCTGGTCGTTCGTTCTGAGTATTTATATCCCCATTTCCCCAATCTATGCTTATTTATGTGTTTTTCAGTTGTTTTGAGTTGCATCGAGTTGGTAGGTTTGGGTTCGGAATAGTTTTGGAGTGAAATGAACACTTAGTCTCTTAGTTAGAAAGCTAAGTTAGAAAAGTCAACCGGAAGTTGACTTATGAGTAAACAAATTTGGATTTGGATTGTTATGATTCGGTTAGCTTCGTTGGGTGATTTTAGACTTAGGAGTGTGTTCGGAATGTAAGTTGAAGGTCCGTGGTAGAATTAGGCTTGAATTGGCGAAAGTTAGAATTTGACGGTTTTCGTCAACTATGGAAAATTAGGTATCGGGGTCGGAATGGAATTCCGGAAGTTGGAGTAGGTTCAATGTCATTTGTGATGCGAGTGAAAAATTTGTATTATTAGGACGTGGTTTGATAGATTTCGGCGTCGTTGGTGAATTTTGGAAGTTTAGAAGTTCATAGGCTTGAATTCGAGGTTGATCTAGTATTTTGGTGTTGTTTTGGGTGTTCCGAAAGTTCGAATAAGTTCGGGTAGTGATATATGACTTGTTTGAATTATTGGTTGAGGTATCGAGGGCCTTGGGTGAGTTTCGGATAGGTTTGGGCTGCGTTGTGCTCGTTTTTCTTATGTTTCGATGTCGTTTCTTCAAGCATAAATGATATCATATTGAACTAATGAGCTCCGATTTCTTTTTTGATTAAAGCATTAGATCTGTATCGTAACTATGGACCCGTAGCAAAAAGAATCGTCGAATTTGGACATCGTATGAGAAATTTATGGTCATTTTACTAAAAATAGGGTTGCCAGATTTTTCAGATTAATTACGAAATTGCCACTGACAACGTACTTAAAGATCTGCACTACTTGCAAATATTAAAACCTATATATCTCCTTCATTATAAGGTCAAATTGAGTGATTCAATAACCTAACTTGACTAGAATTTCACAAGAAATTCATTGGAGGCATAAAAGGTGAGTTTCGGGATCATTTGGTACGAGAAACGAGGCAGAATAGCTGACAGAAAAATATATAAAACTAGGGTTTGTTCATTCGGTCATATTTTGAGTTGGGGAGCTCGGATTTGGGAGATTTTGGAGGCGATTTTCACCATAGGGATTGGGGTAAGTATTTTGTACTCGTTTTTGGTTATATTTCATGAATCCATCTTCGTTTTTGGGATTTGATTGATCATTTCAAAGTGAAATTGAGGGAGTTAGGACTTGAGTTTTGGAGAGTTTTAGTTAGGGATTTGAGGGACCAAATGGAGTCCTATTTTGATAAATTTTATATGGTTAAACTCGGGAGAGGAAGAGGGTTTTGATTCTGCCATTTTTGAGATGAATTCGAGACGTAGGCTCGGGGGCTGGGTTTTGGCCGATTTCGAATTTTTGGCCTATTTTGTAGTTTTATTGTGGAATTAGATTTGTTAACCTATGTTGATGGTATTAGTCTGATTATATTTAGATTCGGATCTTTTGGAGATCGAGTTCAGAGACGAGGGCATCCCGGAGTAGGATTTTACGCTACTAAGGTAAGTAACAGTTTTAACTCTGGCTTTGAGGGTATAAACCTGGAGAATTTGATATCATGTGATTGTTTGGAGGTGATACCCATGCTAGATGACGGGCGTGTGGGTGTGCACCGCGAGGCATTGAGACTTGGTCCATCTTGTGAGGCTGTGAGGCTTAATGGCCATTATCTATGGTTATGTGTTTACTTGTTGTTGGACTTGTTTGCTTTCATGTTAGAGATTTTGCTTAGGCTTTATTCATGCTCACATTATTTGTAATCAGGCGTAGAAATTATGGTTCATGTTTACCTCAGTCTCTATTATTTTGTTGATATGCTGTGATACTTGATGTGGGTTGCATCCCCTTACTTGTTGTGAATTGTGAGGCTGGAGAGGTACATGATTGAGTGAGACCGAGGGCCTGGATGTGAGGATATTAATACCATAGCACGTGAGCTGTCCGCGTAGCGCGTGAGCTGTCCGTGCGGATCCAGGTAATTGACATTGTAGCGCGTGAACTGTCCGTGCGGATCCAGGCATTGATGTATGGCATGTGAGTTATCCGTGCTTAGAGCATATTATGGTACGTGAGCTGTCCGTGCCTAGAGCTTGGGCTTTGGGAGCCTCTCCGGAGTGTTGAGTATTGAGTGTTGAGTGCTGAGTGCGAGTGATAAGTGATGGAGTGACACTGCTGTGAGATAGTATTTATTTGTATGGTTGCTGCATTTATCTGTTTAAATTTATTTGTGGAAATTACTGAGTTATGGAACTTACCTGTTTATTTCTATTTATTTTTAAATTTTGGAAATAAATAATTGGACTGTTTTGTTTAGCTCGTCACTACTACTTAGTTCTTTAGTTATTTCTGTTACTACTAAGTCGGTTGTACTCAAACTACACCCTGCACTATATGTGCAGATCCAAGTGAGTTGGAAGAAGGCGATCATTGAGTTCAGGCCGGCTATCTGTGGAGACTGCAAGGTAGTTGCTAGCGTCCGCATGACCTTTTTACTCCTTTTATCATCTATTTCTTCTTTTGGACAGTTTATATATCTTAGTTGATAGTTTTAGGCGCTCATGACTAGTGACACTCTGATGTTTGGGGCCGTTTTCGCACTTTATATTAATATTATTTAGAGGTGATTTAGTTTATGAGAACTTTAAATATTGATATTATTTTATTAAATTCTTACAATCGGGAAGTAGGCTTGCCTAGTAATGCGATAGGCGCCATCACGACCATGTATGAAATTTGGGTCGTGACACAAGAGAACAACCTTCGCCAAAAAAATTTATAGCGTATATAAGTTAAATACTATTTTATATGGGTTTACATTGAATCGAGGAAAAGTGGTTTATGATTGAATCTCAGAGGCATTCTTATCATTTGGAAGATCCAATTTCTTTCGACCATATTTTGATTGTTAATACGATATATAAGGACTGTTAGTACAAAGAGTATTACACCCTTGATCGTAAAATATTGATTGATTGTTGAATCCTATGAATTGCATGAAAGTATGATACTCCAAATTCGAGGGTCGAAGAACACCCTTAGGCCTTAACACAGTTGGGTGTTCAAAGTGACATGTTCTTCACGAGTTCAAAATTTTGCCTATTTTATTTGCCAAAACTAAATGGAGACTACCATGTATTGTCAATTTGACTCTTTTTCAATCTAAAAACCTTCCTAGTAAAATAACTCTATAACGTAAAATTTGTGTAGAAATAAACAACTAATCTTAAAAGTAAATTATAGCTAAAAGTATTTCTTAAATAAATTTCTTAATTTGAAAGTTAAACTCTTCAAAAATTTCTTCAACAAAAGTCCTCTACAAATTACAATTCCTCTCGACTCTCTCTTTCCTTTGATTATGTTTACTTTTTTTAGTAAAATTTGTAATGTTGTGTTTTTGTTCTTTAAATTTTAATTTATAGTCTATTAAATTTTTTTATTGTTTAACTAAATACTGCACAGTTTGATCTAAAAATTTTGTACAACATTCATCGATAAACATATATTTGACTTGTTTAAAATTTTAACACCCTTGACGGAATTTCTGCCTACACCACTGGTATCAAATGGGCGGGTTTGACTAATTTTGGACGGGTCAAAATGGGTTGAGTCAATAAATGGGCGGATCAAAGACCCTTCCCCTCGAATCCCCGATTCCAAAGTTAATTGGGCTTAAATGAGCTGAGTCAACATGCACTAAAATTTGGGTCATAGTCTAGCCCGCTGGACTCTTACCAAGTTTTACTTAATGTGTATTTTTTTCTTATGAATTATTTAATTACCTAATTATATTTTTTTTTCTTATATTATAGTCCTATATAAAATATCAAATAAAAAAAATATTCTTAAGAAAGTTTAGCAACGTTACTCATGGATTTGGACTAAAAATCAGCCTAAACCTTGGCAAGTCAATGACCAGCCCAACCTTGGGCGGGTTTGGACTCAAATTTTCACCCTTAATCTTGACTAGAGCGGTACAAATGAATAAATATAATTTACAAAAAGACATGTTAGTTGTTAATCATTATATAAATACTTTTATTTTCTGGTGCGCACTTTTTAAATCTCTGATAGACATAGAGCACTTTTTAATGCTTTTCGCCTTTGACGATACTGCTATCACACATGAAAACTGGCCAATATTGACTTAATTTATAAAATTTTGATACTTCATTTCATAATGGAGTTGTTTAAGTAGAGGAGGCTTCAGAATTTGAACTTTATGGGTTCAAATTTGGAATTCTACCATATTTTATTTGATTAAATAATTGTGTTCAGAATCTATTATTCGTACTTACGTAATGAATCATTTTAATGCATGTTCGAGCTAAAGTTACTAGAAAATGGTTCCCAAATGAGGTTACCACAAAAAGGGGCGAAGCCACCTTATGCAAAGGGTGGTCAGTTGGTCAACTGACCACCCTTCACCAAAATTTTACGAAGAATTACATTGTGTATATAAGTAAAATATTAATTTTAGATGTATAAAACATATAAAGAACACCATTTGTTGGATTTTTTTTTACTTCTTTAAGTATGAATACCCTTGAAAATATTTATAGTTTCGCATTGACCACAACTGATAAAACTTGAAACAAGAAACAGACACTAATTGAAGTTTCTTCATGACCATCTAATCAATCTATTTCATTTTTAAAGTGTTCATTTATGTCCGTTTGTAACGATCCGACCGATCATTTTGAGAGTTAAGCCCCGATCCCCTAATAACTGCTTTTTCCACGTTTGTTTCTGCTATTGGGACTTCTCGAAGTGATTGGTTATGGAATTCGGAGAGTTTTAGGGCACTTAGTCCCTAGTTGTGAGTTTAAGCCTTAGAACTTGCACTGCAGTTGGAACTGTATGAATACAGATCCAGAATGGAATTCCGTCGACTCTGTTAGATCCCTTGAGTGATTTTGGGGTTAGGAGCGCATCCGGAATATTTTTTGGAGGTCGGTAATAGATTTAGGCTTGAATTAGCGAAAGTTAGATTTTCGAAGATTTTGGCCGATAGTGGAAATTTTGGTATCGAGCTCGGAATGGAATTTTGAAAGTGGCTGTAGGTTGGTAATGTCATTTGTGACCTGTGTGTAAAATTTAAGGTTATTCGTACTAGATTTGATGTGGTTCGGTGTCGTTTGTAGATTTGAAAAATTTTAAGTTCTTAGGCTTGAATCCGTGCTAATTTCATGTTTTTGGTGTTGCTCGAGGCGATTTAAAGACTCGACTTAGTTCGTATGGTGTTATAGGATTGGTTGGTAGGTTTGGTTGAGGTCGGGGGGCCCTCGAATGCGTTATGGATGCTTAACGGAAGGAAATTTGGACTTAGGAAAATCTGGTGCACTGCTAGTTTTGGTGTTTCGCACCTGCGGAGGGGAGTCCACAAGTGCGGACTCGCAGGTGCACTTGGTAAGATCGCAGATGTGGAACTGGGCTAGTCAAGCTGGGCTCGCAGGTGCGGACATAGCCCAATAAGTGGACTTCGCACCTGTGATGGATTCTCCGTAGGTGCAGGACCGCAGGTGCGGTCCTATGTCCGCAGGTGTGGAAATCGCTGGGTTCAAGAGGGCAGAATCGAGGGCTTTTTGTTCATAACTCAAAAATCAATTTAGAGCTCGGGAGAAGGCGATTTTTCAAGGATTTTAGAGAGGAGATCGGTGGTTAACAATTCTTAACTCTAGTTCGTGTATATTTCATTAATCTATAGCAATTCATTTAATCAAGGGATTAGAGTGAAAAAGTGAGAATGTGGGGGAAAAGTTCCCCAATTGAATTTTTGGGTTTTGATCGAGTTTTAGACGTCGGAATGAGATAATTCTTGGACGAGTGAACTCATGAGTGAATGGGTGTTCTAGATTGGTAACTTTTACCTGATTCCGAGTCGTGGTCCTGGAGAGACTTTTTGGGCGTCTTTCCTAATTTCGCGCTTTAGCTTCGAATTAGTTGGTTAAATTAGTTATTTATAGTTATATTTATGCTATGCAATTTATTTTAATAGATTCGGGCCATTTGGAGTCGGATACTCGTGGCAAGAACGTGGTATCGAGTTGAGTTGAGCGGTTGAGGTAAGTGGCTTGCCTAACCTTGTGTTGGGGATTTCCCCTTAGGATGTTTGATATTAATTGATGTGTGGGCGCCGTGTACGTGAGGTGACGAGTACGTACACGGGCTATTATTGCAAAAATCCTGTTTTTCCTTTCTAAGTCATAAAATGTTTTCCCTTATTAAATTGCACTAATATGTTTAATTGTTTAGCTTAGATTAGGGAAGCATGCTTACATATTTAATTGCCTATTTGATCTTCTGTGCGCCATGTTTAGTTAAGCCCTTATTTTCCTTATCCGTGTTTATTTTAAATTGTATAACTCAATGCCATACCTTTCATTTTCTCTTGCATTGCATATTTAAACTGGGACTATGTATTCCAGGAGATTCCCCTGTCTTGCATATTTAAATCGGGACTACGGACATACTCCGGGAGATCCCCCTGTATTGCATATTTATTTTGGAACTACGGACGTATTTCAGGAGATCCCCGCACTTCATATTTACTTTTGGGACTACTGACGTATTCCGGGAGATCCCCATGTATTGCATAATCATTTGGAACTACGAGACGACATCCCAGGAGTTTTTCCTACTATGTTTTACCTTGTTCTGATCTGAGGGCTCCTTTAACTGTTAAATATTGAGAATTTCTTTAACTTTTTTACAGCAAATTTACTTATATCTTTCACTGTTTAATTTATTATATTTACTCTGGTAGGGCCTTGACCTGACCTCGTCATTACTTGACTGAGGTTAGGCTTGGCACTTACTGGGTACCATTGTGGTGTACTCATGCCCTTTCCTTCACATGCTTTTCGTGTGCAGATCCAGGTACGAGCTATCAGCCTCGAGGATAGTGTGTGTTTCTGATTTCTAGGAGACTTCAAGGTACTTCTGCCCTCGTCCGCAGAATACTCAGAGTCCCCTTCTACTCCCTCGTCTAGAGTCTTCTTATGTATCTTCAGAATTTTGTATAGAGCTACAATAATATTATAGAAGCTTGTGACTTAGCGATATCCCGTGTCTCGGGAAACTATTTTTGTATATGCCGAGTGGCATTATTTTTGGTTATTCACAATATGTTGTTTTATCTTTTAAATGTTGTATTTTTATACATTTTTCGTAATATTAGGCTTACCTAGTCGTAAAGACTAGGTGCCATCATGACACCTTTCGGAGGGTCAAATCGGGTCGTGACAACTTGGTATAAGAGCACTAGGTTCATAGGAGTCACGAGTCACAAGCCGGTTTATTAGAGTCTCGCGGGTCGGTGCGGAGATGTCTGTACTTATCTTCGGGAGGCTAAGTAAGAACAATCATATTTCTTTGATTTCCTTGTCGTTCCAATTATTGATATCAAAATTTTAAAATTCTATTCTATTCTTTCTCATAGATGGTGAGGACACTACTGGGAGGGCCGATGATCAGGCACCCGATCCCCCTGCCAGAGCCGCCAGAGGTCGGGGTCGGGGTAGAGGACGACCACGCGGTGCAACCCGAGCACCTGCGAGAGCTGCATCAGAGGAGCCCCCAGCAACTCTAGCTGGAGGGCCGACACCAGATATCCTATTACTACTCTAGCCCTCCAGGATACTTAAGCTCAATTCATGAGCATGTTCAGCACTCTAGCTCAGGCTGGACTACTTCCGATAGCTCCCACTATATCTTAGGCTGGGGGAGGGGCACAGACTCCCGCAGCTCGCACTCTTGAGCAGAGGGCCCAGGTTGATCAGGCCCCAGAGTATATTCCCATGCCCTCAGTGGCTCCGATTCAGCATAAGACCACATAACAGCTCAGACTCGAGAGGTACAAGAAGTACCACCCACCTACTTTCAGTGAACTAGCCTCAGATGATGCTCTGGGTTTTCTTGAAGACTGTCATCGTATTCTCTGCACTATGGGCATTGTTGTCACGACCCAAAATCCAGGCCGTTCGTGATGGCTCCTATCATGGAACTAGGCAATCCAAAACTTCACTCAAATCATAATAAACTCCCATTTACCCCTTTACTATATCGATTACCCATAAAAGTTCCTTTAAACATTTATAAAACAGTCAAAACTATACTGAATAATAAATATAACCCCCGAGAACCCGGAGTCACAGGTCATGAGCATCTACATAAAATATACAACTCAAAGGAAATAAATTCTATAATATTAAACAAGAGAGGGAGCAGGACTGCGGACGCATGCAGCTACCTCGCAAACCTCCGAGAATCTCTGGAATAGGTAGACAACTCACCCTGCCCAAACACCTGAATCTGCACACAAGGTGCAGGGAGTAATGTGAGTACGCCAACTAAGTAGTAATGAAAATAAATCAAGTCTGAGCAGCAAGAAACACATAAAATCAATTTCATCAAATCACAAGAGGCACAACCTTTCTTTCCAACAGTATAACATAGATATATGAAATCATCATGCCTTAAAATCAACTTCAGAAAAATCCTTTAAAGAAAGTATATTTTTCAACAACTTCAATCGAAAGGTTTAGTATAAAAATGAAATGAATCATATAGAGGCCCCTCGGGAAAAACATATTTCATAAGCTTAGAGTGACAGTAGTAAATCATCAGTATCCCCTCGGGAAAAACATATTTCATAACTCAGAGTGAAAGTAGTAAATCATCAGTAGCCCCTCAAGAAAAACATATATCATAATCAGCCCCTCGGGCATGCCTCACAGTCACTCATAATCAGCCTCTCGGGCATACCTCTCCATCACTCGTAATCAGTCACTCAGCACCTCACTGTCACTCATGCCTTCTAATCACTCGTCACTCGGCACTCGGCACTCTGTGCACTCACTGGGGGTATGTACAGACTCCGGAGGGGCTCCTTCAGCCCAAGCACTATAAACAAGCCAAATCATGGCATCATTCACTCTCAAGCACTCGACCTCTCTCATATCATAACATCCTCACAACATTGGCCCTCGAACTCACTCAGTCAGACACTCTCAGCACGCCACTCGGGCCATAAACAAAACGGGGTTCTCGACCCAAAACAGTATTTCATTTCAAGAACTAATATCAACAAACTCTGAGTGTCAAAAATTTTTAGCAAGAAGGACTGAGTGTAAAATCATACTTTCAAAATGAGGAATATCAGTAAAATAGCCCCCAAGGGGTTAAAACAGATCGACACTAGGCCCCAAACATGGCTTACAGGCCAAGTATAACAAAACATAGTAATACTAATAAGCATATGCTTTAAAAGCAGTTTCACAACTCAATAGTTGCCTAAAAAGGAACATATTTCCAAATTTTTAGTTCGTGCACGCCCCACACTCGTCATCCAGTGTGTGCGTCACTCCAAATCCATGAAAGGATGTAAAGTCCGGGGTTTTATACCCTCAAGACAGGATTTATAATCATTACTTACCTCCACTGGGCCACAACACTAGTCTGCTATACTTTTCCCCCTCAAATTGGCTCCTGATTGCTCCGAATCTAGCCAAAACAAGTTCAATATCATTAATATATACTCAAGGAACACAACCCAATCAAAATTTATCAATTTATACAAGAATCTCGAAATTCAGCCAAATGCGAGCCACGGGCCCACATCTCGGAATTCGATAAAATTTTCATCACAAGAATCCTCATCCTCCCACGAGACTGTACATACCAAGAACACTAAAATCGGATCACAATTTCCCACTCAAATCCTCAAAAGAAAAATCCCATTCCCATGCACCCTTCTTCTCCAAATTTTGGGTTTAATTCCTCAAATTGCATGGTGAAAATCAAGACAAATTTATGAAATTGAACCAAAGATGGTTGAAGAATACTTACCACAAGAACCCTACTGAAATGCTTGTCCAAAATGTCCTTCTCCCGAGCTCTCAAATGGAAAAACAAGTTATGGCCAAGAACCCCCGAAGTAGAACTTAAAACTAACTGCCCAGGCCTTTTCTTCACTGCGATCGTGGAAGCTCCCACGCGATCGCGAAGAACAAATATGTGCCCCATCAAATTACCCTACGCGATCGCAGACATCCACACACGATCGCGATTCATCATGACATAAACCCACGCGATCGCAAACCACTCTACGCGATCGCGAAGAACAACAACTCAGCCCACTCACAATCCCCTTTAACTCTATGTGAACACAAATAAAGCTACGCGATCGCACTGCCCAACAACCTCATACTCACGCAATCGCGACCTCCACCACGCGATCGTATATAACAAAAATCCTGTCATCCCCAGCTAGGTCTACGCGATCGCAAACTCCTTCCCGCGATCGCGTAGAAGGAAAGCAGAAACGCACACCAGCAAAAATCTGCCCAGTTTTCAAGCCAAGAGTTGGTCCGTTAACCACCTGAAACACCCCCGAGGCCCTCGGGACCTCAACCAAACATACCAACATATCACATAACATCATTCAAACTTAGTCGAGCCTTCGAAACACCAAAAATAACACAACAACGCCAAAATCGCATCAAATTCAAGCCTATGAACTTTGAAACTTCCAAATTTTGCCAACTACGCTGAAACCAACCAAAACACCTCCGATTGACCTGGAATTTTGCAGACATATCCAAAATGACATTACGAACCTGTTCCAACTTTCGGAATTCCATTCCGACCCCGGTAGCCTATTTTTGACTGCCGACCGGAAATCGCCAAAAACTAACTTTCGCCAATTCAAGCCTAATTCTACTCCGTACATCACAAAAATATTCTGAACACACTCCTAAGTCCCAAATCACCTAACGAAGCTAACCGAGCCATAAAATCTACATTTTGAGGTCGTTCACCAATAAGTCAACTCTTAGTTGACTTTCTCAACTGTGAGGCTACCTTGAGGGACCAAATGCCTCAATTCTCATCATGACCACTCTGAACCTGAACCAACCGAACCAACACACATAAAAGGAGCTGAACCACATAAACTGAAGTAGAAACGGGGGAAACGGGGCTAAATTCTCGGAACGACTGGCCGGGTCGTTACATCCTCCTCCACTTAAACATACGTTCGTCCTCGAACGTGCCAAGAGGTTTTCTCCAACACTATCAACTGTTACGTAGCTTACCATGCACATACCCGGGGTGATCCCACGTCACTCTATCCTATATAGGTCCCATAGCACAATACCGTTGAAATTTCGAAATCCAAATCCTGGCCCATAAACCTTAGAACCAAATTCCCACTTCTGAAATGATATATAAGATCAAAATTTCCACAACTATAAACTGAACAAGTCTGAACATGCTGAATCAAGCCATATAAGTACCCCAGATGAAATCACATAATACACCGCGTGATCCAACTCTCATAGCAATAACTCTTAACCTCAATAACTGCTCAGAATAACCCAATACCGGTACATAACCTCTTATCAAGAATTACCTCTCTCTAACACTTCCATATACTTCCGATGATGAAAGAAGCACGTAGAACTAACAACCATTCGTCCGATCAATCAGACATGAAACTCTCCCTTCCAAACAGGAATTATAGCATATTTCTAAGGAAACTCCCGATATTTATCCTTCCAACTATGTTGTAGAAATTTTGAAAATATTCATTCTAGGTCCAATGACCTCCTCTCATCCATCACAACCACCCTAATAACATGACACTAACCCTTCGACACATCGATGCAATTCGAAGCCAAAACCTGTGCAACTTGGGCACTTAAAAACAACTTCCTAATGTAATCAAATTATATAAAAGATCCACACGAGAAGACCATCCTGCCATTAACAATTATCGTCACCATATCATACTAACCACATGGCACACACTGCGAAAATAAAAAACACATGTATCCAATACCAAAAGGCCATACCCCTACATAACTACGCTACACTGCGCGACCTCACCCAACGCTGGTCCACTTGAAATACTTCAAGACACCTTGCCCAAAATCAATAACCATTCAAAATTCGCCATCAGGTACTCAAAGTGCATTGCCATAACCACGGGGAAAATCGGACAATACCATGCCACCCGAAACAGAAGGTATATAACCACACGTCTCAATCCCGCAACACCCAAATTACTTACCATACTCAAATCTAGATAATAAGCCCAATTATATCCGCACGATATGTGCATATAACCAATAATCACCACTCCTCGCAACACTGAAGGGTAACTCATAGATCATTCTAGAACATGAATAAGCTCAATCACAATCGAATGGTACATTTCTTAATAATAGAAACTCGGAGCCAACAATTCTGACCCGGTGCCAAACACGTACCCATAATAGCCTACCAGTAACCCTAAATTAACTCTGATCACCCAGAACATGTAGACAACTTACCGAAAAGTTCGTAATGACAGAATCATGGTACATACTAACATCCGACTAGCTCAGCTCGCATCTTCACAGTTCACTTCCACAAATATCCTGTTTATGAGAACTCTCAGTCTCGACGTTTATGAAATGTACGGATTACCATATCTGATCACAACTTCACCGCTCGAATACATAACACATCCCAATACTCATTCATTCCACGGGGGATACCCCTATAATTCTTCCGTTCACCAAGCAACCTTGAATATCAATAGTCGATCCAACAATAGGGCGCCACAATACCAATGAAGTACCCTTAACTCAAACACACTACTCAATCTGAAATACATATACCTTCATCAAGTCGCACAAATTGGTGATATCATCTACCTAGTCATCTGAAATTTCCCATGCTGCGTAAGAATTCATGACCTTCCTTCCAGAACCGAACCGTGACCTCACATATGCAAATCTCAACTCTACCCAACATATCGCACACGCCATGCCAACCTAGGAAAAAAAATACGGGAACTCCATGGCCCCTTCTAAGCCACAAGAAACTTCGTACCCAACTAGCCAAGAACTCCCATTGGATCCCATTTAGAAACAAACTCACTACACGCCATAAGGAAATATGCACCCTTAACCGCGGTAGAAACCACCAGGAACTATCTGAAATCCCATTTGCGCAACACCAACCCATCAGGACTGAATTCTTCTAACTCAACCAACTACGCAGGCTACCAAAAATCCAAGAGCATTGCTAAGAAACACCCGAAAAACTCGTCACCTTATGAACACCCCAAGGAACTAATTGTATCCCTTACCCTGCCGATCCGACCTACTACCAAGTTGCCCTATTTACCCAAATTTCTCCTGACTTACCTTCAAATTGATACTTCTTCCTGCCGTAATACCATAAATTTGCAACCCAGACACACCACACGCGACCCAAGCACAAAACCATACCGTCTAAGACTCATAAGCGACTGAATACCTCCTCAATTATCCCCAAATGCACCACATTAGAAAAACTTACCCTGAAGAGACTTCTGCGAATCTAAAGCCATTACCTTCACCTTCCTGATACCGATATGTAGAATACCACAAGTCTTGACATCCTCTAACGTAAATCTCAATCACGCAGACCAATTAGACAGAATCGACCTGAACCGTTTGCACACTGACATACTAGGAAAGTAATCCACTCACTTGAAGCCACAAGCAAATTCATACACTGCACACACTACACCTTTTACAGTTTCCACTAAATCACTCAAAAGAACCCAATTGCCCAACAGAGTACATTACAACCTACATCGAAGAAATTTCCCTTACTCATGACATTCCCAGACCCTATACATGCAGGTCATAACTGATTTACCACTATACCTCGAACTTAAAACAACACCACACATAATCATGGAATCATCTTATCAATAACGAACTCCCCCACTTGGCCCAAAGCCAAGGATCAAGAGAAACAAGACTATGCCCACACATTAACACTGCCACCATGCTGTGGTGGGATTCAACTAAATCCTCCATAAGCTTAAATGACCCAAACCATCTAACACTTATATCAATTGCCAAATCTCGCATCCACCATCGCAATAGTCACGCCAAATTCCACAAGCAATCTAAACTCCAATCACAACATATATCTTTTACTGGTAGAAGAGAACTTATTACAGAACTACATAGGGACCACACGCCCTGGGATAACCCGCAGGAGATACCCCTGCTCGCTTAACCTCAATTGCTATCTCTCCATACCCTTCTGAAGACCAGAACTAACACGCAATCGCTACACTTTCTTGTATCTGAACACAACAATGCCTACCCTCGAGGCATCACAATACGCGATAAAAACCTGAAGCTGATGGCAGAACTAATATTGGAGCAGTGGTCACAGAAATCTCGATCTTCTGGAAGCTCTACCCACACATGACTGACCACATGGATACTCTCAGTGAACACTACGTGTCCCAAGAATGCTACTGAACCGAGCCAAAATTCACACTCGGAGAATTGGCATAGAGTCTTTTCTCCCTGAATCCTTATAATGCCATCATTAGATACTGAGTATGCTACTCCCGGCTACGCGAATAAGCTAAGACGCCATCAATGAATACAATAACAAGGAGTGCTTTTACGGCTGGAATACACCGTCAATCAAATACATGAACGCTATTGGGGCAAACGATCAACTCAAAAGACATCACCAGGAACTCATAATCCCAACAGAGAAATCTGCTTCACTCCACAACTACTCAACATGAGAGGTCTTCCAACATACTCACAACTCAAGGCCATATACCCAATCGAGACAGAAATCAAACACTCAATAAATCTTACCACATTTCCAGCCAACCCTTTCGATACATTCCACAGTCTGAACACATCTAACCATCAATTCACAACCACCACATAGGCATCTGGACACCAATTCTCATCAATAAGAACACAAACGGACATACAAGTCCCCAATTACATGTGCCCACACAATGAAAATCTCAACAATCAAGCCACATAATGAATCCGGCCCCAAGTCCTCCAGACTGACCCATTATCAACATGTCAACATCACATCCCATCCATGGAAGTCACAATCCGTCGATGCACAGCTGATACCAAGCCCTCTCGTGCGCGTTCGAATACATGGAAGGAATTCAAGAATTACGCTCTTGGCTGAATACAATGGATTCGCACGATAAGAATTTTTAAAAATGTGAGATTTTCCTAAGGGTTCCGCAGCCTCTCGAAGATAAGTACAGACGTCTACGTACTGATCCGCAAGACTCTACCAAACTTTCTCATGACCGGTGAGTCCTATGTAACCTAGCACTCTGATACAAATCTGTCACGACCCCAAATCCAGGCCAGTCGTAATGACGCCTATCATGGAACTAGGCCAGCCAAAACTTCACTCAAATCATAATAAACTCCCATTTACCTCTTTACTATATCGATTACCCATAAAAGTTCTTTTAAGCATTTATAAAACAGTCAAAACTATACTGAATAATAAATACAACCCCTGAGAACCCGGAGTCACTGGTCCTGAGCATCTACATAAAATATACAAATCAATGTAAATAAATTCTATAATATTAAACAAGAGAGGGAGCAGGACTGCAGACGGATGCAGCTACCTCGCAAACCTCCGAGAATCTCTGAAACAGGTAGACAACTCACCCTGCCCTAACACCTGAATCTGCACACAAGGTGCAGGGAGTAATGTGAGTACGCCAACTCAGTAGTAATGAAAATAAATCAAGTCTGAGCAGCAAGAAACACATAAAATCAATGTCATCAAATCACAAGAGGCACAACCTTTCTTTCCAACAGTATAACATAGATATATGAAATCATCATGCCTTAAAATCATCTTCAGAAAAATCCTTTAAAGAATGTATATTTTTCAACAACTTCAACCGAAAGGTTTAGTATAAAAATGAAATGAATCATATAGAGGCCCCTCGGTCAAAACATATTTCATAAGCTGAGGTGAGAGTAGTGAATCATCAGTAGCCTCTCGGGCAAAACATATTTCATAACTCAGAGTGAAAGTAGTAAATCATCAGTAGCCCCTCGGGCAAAACATATATCATAATAAGCCCCTCGGGCACACCTCACAGTCACTCATAATCAGCCCCTCGGGCATACCTCTCCATCACTCAGAACCTCAGAGTCACTCATGCCTCCCAATCGCTCGTCACTTGGCACTCAGCACTCGACACTCTGTGCGCTCACTGGGGTGTGTACAGACTCCGGAGGGGCTCCTACAGCCCAAGAACTATAAACAAGCCAAATCATGGCATCAATCACTCTCAGGCACTCGACCTCTCTCATATCATAACATCCTCATAACATTGGCCCTCGACCTCACTCAGTCAGACACTCTCAGCACGCCAATCGGGCCAAATACAAAACGGGGTTCTCGACCCAAAACAATATTTCATTTCAAGAAATAATATCAACAAACTTTGAGTGTCAAAACAATTTAGCAAGAAGGACTGAGTGTAAAATCATAGTTTCAAAGTGAGGAATATCATTAAAATAGCTCCCAAAGGGGTTAAAACAAATCGGCACTAGGTCCCAAACATGGCTTACAGCCAAAGTATAACAAAACATAGTAATACCAATAAACATATGCTTTAAAAGCAGTTTCGCAACTCAATAGTTGCCTAAAAAGGAACATATTTCCAAATTTTCAGTTCGTGCACGCCCCACACTCGTCATCCAGTGTGTGCGTCACTCCAAATCCGTGAAAGGATGTAAAGTCTGGGGTTTCATACCCTCAGGATAAGATTTACAACCATTACTTACCTCCACCGGGCCACAACACTAGTTCGCTATGCTTTTTCCCCTCAAATTGGCTCCCGATTGCTTCGAATCTAGCCAAAACCAGTTCAACATCATTAATATATACTCAGGGAACACAACCCAATCGAAATTATCAATTTATACAAGAATCTCGAAATTTGGCCAAATCCGAGCCTCAGACCCACATCTCGGAATTCAATAAAATTTGCACCACAAGAATCCTCATACTCCCACGAGACCATACATACAAAGAACACTAAAATCAGACCACAACTGCCTACTCAAATCCTCAAAAGAACATTCCCATTCCCATGCAACCTTCTTCCCCAAATTTTCGGTTTAATTCCTCAAATTGCATGGTGAAATAAAGACAAATTCATGAAATTGAACCAAAGATGGTTGAAGAATACTTACCATAAGAACCCTACTGAAATGCTCGTCCAAAATGTCCTTCTCCCGATCTCTCAAATGGAAAAACAAGTTATGGCCAAGAACCCTCGAAATAGAACTTAAAACTGACTGCCCAGGCCTTTTCTTCACTGCGATCACGGAATCTCCCACGTGATCGCGAAGAACAAATCTGCTGCCCCATCAAATTACCCTCCGCGATCGCAGACATCCACACGCGATCGCGATTCATCATGACATAAACCCACGCGATCGCAAACCACTTTACGCGATCGCGAAGAACAACGACTCAGCCCACTCATGCGCCCCTTTAACTTTATGCGAACGCAAATAAAGCTACGCGATCGCACTGCCCAACAACCTCATACTCACGTGATCGCGACCTCCACCACGCGATCGCATATAACAAAAATCCTGCCATCCCTAGCTAGGTCTACGCGATCGCAAACTCCTTCCCGTGATCGCGTAGAAGGAAACCAGAAACGCACACCAGCAAAAATCTACCCAGTTTTCAAGCCAAGAGTTGGTCCGTTAACCACCCGAAATACCCCGAGGCCCTCGGGACCTAAACCAAACATACCAACACATTCCATAACATCATTTAAACTTATTCGAGCCTTTGAAACACCAAAAACAACACAACAACACCAAAATCGCATCAAATTCAAGCCTATGAACTTTGCAACTTCCAAATTTCGCCAACTATGCCGAAACCAACCAAAACACCTCTGATTGACCTGAAATTTTGTAGACATATCCAAAACAACATTATGAACCTGTTCCAACTTTCAGAATTCCATTCCGACCCCGATAACCTATTTGTCACTGCCGATCAAAAATCGCCAAAAACTAACTTTCGCCAATTCAAGCCTAATTCTACTCCGGACATCACAAAAATATCTTGAACATACGCCTAAGTACCAAATCACCTAACGAAGCTATCTGAGCCATAAAATACGCATTTCAAGGTCGTTCCCCAATAAGTCAACTCTTAGTTGACTTTCCCAATTATGAGGCTACCTTGAGGGACCAAATGCCTCAATTCTCATCATGACCACTCTGAACCCGAATCAACCGACCCAACACACATAAATAGAGCTGAACCACATAAATTGAAGTAGAAACGAGGGAAACGAGGCTAAATTCTCGGAACGACCAGCCGGGTCGTTACAATTGTGGAGACGAGTGGGGTTTCTTTCACCTCTTTCCAGCCGAGGGGAGCGACATATCAGTGGTGGCGTGCCTATGAGCTGACTAGTCCGATCGAGGCAGCCTCACTCACTTGGAATCAGTTTTCAGAGATGTTTCTGTGTGAGTATGTCCCTCAGAGCCTTAGGGATGCTTGGCGTGCAGAGTTCGAGCAGATGCATCAGGGTGTTATTATTATGTCGGAGTATGCAGTCTATTTTAGTGAGTTAGCTCGGGATGCACCGGCTTTGGTTGCTATAGTCAGAGAGAGGGTTTGTCGCTTCATTGAGGGACTTCATCCCAATATTCGTACTAGTATAGCCAGGGAGTTGGAGATGGACATCACATATCAGCAGGTCGTGAGCATTTCCAGGAAAGTGGAGGGCATGTTTGCCCGGGACGGAGAGGAGAGAGAGGCCAAAAGGTCTCGAGAGATTGGTCATTATTCAGGATCTCGTGCACCAGCAGCATGTTATGGTAGGGGTTTTGTGAGTCGCCCTGTTCATTTAGCTCTTCCAGCAGCCAGCGGTATTTCAGATTCTCCTAGACCTCAAGAGCCCTATTATGCACTTCCAGTATCCAGCATGTCTCCTGCTCGAGGTGCTATTACCGGCCATTCCAGCCGGACAAGTCCGAGTCATCTCAGCCAACACGTCACCCGAGGGGTTGTTTTGAGTGTGGTGACACTCATCACATGGTTAGAGATTGGCCTAGATCCAGGAGGGGTGCACCTCCACATACTTATCATCCTCTACATGCTCCACTATGTCCTCCGGCCATTCTTCCAGCCCCAGCTGCCACTCCAGCTTCTCAGGAAGCTCGAGGCGGAGGTCGGGGAGGCAGAGGTCGCCCTAGAGGGAGAGGCCAGGCCAGGTACTATACCCTTCCAACCCCTTCAGAGGACAGTTCTTCATATTCATTCATCACAGGTATCGTCCCTGTCTGTCATAGAGATGCATCAGTATTATTTTACACAGGCTCTACGTATTCACATGTGTATTCTTATTTTGCTCCGCATTTGGGGATATCTCAGGATTCTTTGAGTTCCCCTATTTATGTATCTACTCCTGTGGGAGATTCTCTAGTTGTGGACCACGTATATCGGTCATGTTTGATTACTCTTAGTGGTTTTGAGACCAGAGTTGATTTGTTATTACTCAGTATGGTAGATTTCGATGTTATCTTGGGCATGGACTGGTTGTCGCCCTATTACGCTATTCTTGATTGTCACGCTAAGACCGTGATGCTAGTTATGGCAGGCTTACCAATATTAGAGTGGAGAGGTACCTTAGAGTAAGCTCCCCATAGGGTCAATTTATTTCTTAAGGCTCGGCGAATGGTTGAAAAGGGGTGTGATGCGTATTTGGCTTATGTGAGAGATGTCAATGTTGATACCCCTGCAATTAAGTCAGTCTTAGTAGTGAAGGACTTTCCTAAGGGATATTGATTTCAACATTGCTTTGTTGTCGGGCACTCAGCCCATTTCTATTCCTCACTACTGTATGGATCCTCCTGAGTTGAAGGAGCAGTTGCAGGAGTTTTTTGATAAGGGCTTTATCAGGCCCAGTGTATCACCTTTGGGTGCTCCGATTTTATTTATGAAGAAAAATGATGGTTCTATGCGTATGTGTATTGATTATCGGCAGTTGAACAAGGTTACAGTGAAGAACATGTATCCTTTATCTCGCATCGATGATTTATTTAATCAGCTGATCACGCTCAACTATGTCTAATAAAAGACTAAGCGGGTGTTGCAAATGTAATCCGGGGTATTAAGCCCATAGTCGATCCCACAGGAAATTTACGTATCAATTAATTCGTCAGAATACACAACTTTTACTCAAT
>ML318105.1:0-175553 GCA_005239505.1 Nicotiana paniculata
AAACTCGGACTTGGGCGAAACTGGAGACCCCGGGCGTTTGGGCTCTAACGCCCCCCTAACACCAGGGGGGCCTGGCATTATGGACCTAACGCCCCCCTAACGCCAGGGGGGGCCAGGCTTTATGGGGAAAACGCCCCCCTAACGCCAGGGGGGGCCAGGCTTTAGGGGGCAAACGCCCGGCTATCGCCGGGGCGTCTCCTTTTGTGTATTTTCGACGTATTTGCATCCCTTTAGCTCCGTTTCCATCTCCAATTCACNATAGTCTCGCATCAGTAACCTTAATTCGCTTCAAAGAATGGACATGCAGCATGTACCTCGAGAACAAAATACTGAGGCTGATGCACTTGCCAACTTGGGATCGTCGGTCGACGAAGACAAAATCAGCTCACGGACTTTCGTCCGACTCTCGAGGTCTGTAATCGAGGAAGGGCACGACAAAATCAATTCTACAAGCTTAACCTGGGATTGGAGGAACAAATACATCGAACATTTGAAGAACAAGAAGCTGTCGTCGGACCCTAAGGAATCAAGGACCTTATGAACTAAAGACACTCGGTTCGCATTAGACGAAGATGGAACGTTATACAGAAAGACGTTTGATGGTCTATTGGCGGTATGCTTGGGCCGGGAGATACTGACTATGTTTTGTAAGAAATCCACAAAGGCACGTGTGGGAACCATTCTGGCGCCGAGTCACTAGTTCGAAAGGTCATCAGAGCAGGATACTATTGGGATAGCATGGAGAAAGACTCTAAGGAGTTCGTTTGAAGATGTGGCAAATGTCAAAGGTTTGCACCAATGATTCACCAGCCCGGTGAATAGCTTCACTCGGTCCTATCCCCTTGGACATTCATGAAATGGGGAATGGACATCGTCGGTCCTCAGTTGTCGGCCCTAGGTAAAGCTAAGTTCATATTATTTATGACTAGCTATTTCTCTAAATGGGTTGAAGCACAGACCTTCGAGAAAGTCAGAGAAAAAGAAATGATCGACTTCATATGGGATCACATTGCATGTCGATTCGGGATACCTGCGGAGATAGTTTGTGATAGCGGCAAACAATTCATCAGCGGTAAAGTGTCAAAATTCCTCGAAGATCATAAAATAAAGAGGATACTATCAACGCCATATCACCCTAGTAGAAACGGACAGGCTGAATCAACAAATAAAACTATCATCCAAAACTCGAAAAAAAGGCTAAACGAAGCCAAATGGAAGTGGAGAGAAAAATTGCCCGAGGTTCTATGGGCATATCGGACGACATCGAAGTCCAGTACCAGAGCAACCCCATTTTTTTTAGTTTATGGATCCGAAGCCTTAATACCTCTCGAAGTCAGAGAGCCCAGCGCCAGGTTTCGACATGCAACAGAAGAATCAAACCACGAGGCAATGAATACAGGCCTCGAATTGTTAGATGAAAGACGAGAAGAGGCACTTGTTCGAATGGCGGCGCAAAAGAAACGAATCGAGAGGTATTACAACAGAAGAACCAATCTTCGACACTTCAAAGTCAGGGACTTGGTCTTGAGGAAAATCACCATCAATACTCGAGACCTTAATGAAGGTAAACTCTGTCTTAACTGGGAAGGACCCTATCAAATCCTCAACATGGTCGGGAAAGGATTGTACAATCTTGGATCAATGGACGGCGAGCCATTGTCGAATAATTGGAACATATCACTCCTCAAGTGATATTATTGCTAAGGTATGGATTTTCTCCTTTTTCATTTACTTAAATATTCGAAACTAACTTGCTGCAGGTATCTGGTCCAAGAAATCGAGACCTCGGGTTTTAAAGTACGCGTTGCACTCTTTTTCTCTTAGACCGAGTTTTATTCCAAATGGGTTTTTTCGACAAGGTTTTTAACGAGGCAACAACTATGTGCTACCTAAGGGTAATTCAACAGTATCTAAGGCTTCTTTGTAGTAAACCGCGAATACTTAGGGGTATCACCCTCGGGTGTTATGTAAATGGGTCGATAGGAAGAATTTTGTAATGGGTCGAATGAACCGTGTCCATATAGATTAGCCTGTATGAATAATACAAAGAAGCACTCTCTTTTTTTCTCAAACATCTCGTATTTGAAGTGGAATTTCTATTATGCGAGTCATGTACTTATGATCTATTATGCAAAAGTAACACTTGCGAAAAATGGCCCAAGGGCCAAGTGCAAGCATACCTCGAACACTCGGGGACTGCCTACTCGAGCTATCTAAGTTCGAAATCATAAGACCTCAAAGAGGCACCCCTTGATATACAGGCCAAGGCCATCACACTCGGGGACTAACATTTCGAACAAGTTCGAAATGTTATCGGGAAACAAGTCCAAGAGACGTACCCGAAGGCTACGGCTATATTAAAGACTACGGTCATATAAAAAGTCTACGGTCGAAATAATGTGGCTCAGAGACATCCGACTTCCGCCATAAACTAAAGGCCTTCAAATATTTCAAAAAATCGGTTAAAAAAGTCTACCCTCAGCAAAGCAAACAAAAAGGGCTTCGATAAAATCAGGCCTCAAATAAAAGGCTTTGATAATATCAGCCTTCGAAAAAGCCTCAAGAGGTATTAAATTATCTTAACACAAGCGAGTTAAGAAAAAATTGGGTTCCAACTATTGAACCCTCAAAAAACCTAAGGGGTACAAGAAACACATGCTAAGGCATAAAGAAATTTTCACTAAGTCTTTTAGCCAAAAAGGGGAATAATTATAGCCGTTTTTAGAGGCCGAATTGGCCCAACTTAATGAGCCTAAGGGCCGATTTAAAGAGCCTAAGGGCCAATATAAAAGAGCCTGAGGGCCGATCTAATAAGCCTAAAGACCAATACAATTGGAGTTCGAGACCTCGCTCTCACTCAATTCGAACCCAAGGGTTCGGTTATTACGAGCTTAAACAAACGATTAACTACAGCTCGAAGATTCACATAAAAGGTATAGCGGTGAGCTCGAAAACTTAACAATCATTGGTAAAAACCTAAGGGTCTACCCTATCCTACAAAACTATTCGAGGTTGGTTATTTGGGATAACTCATCTGCCAATTCGAAACGATCCATCCCTGAGACGAGTTCTCCAATGAGTTTCGGACTCAGGGACTTGCCTTCATAACTCGGGGACTTACCCTCGAAAAAATGAAAAACCTAAGGGTTCATGTCGATCACGAGTTGAACTAAAACAATGAGAACTTATCAACGAAGGAAATTAAACATACAAAGGCATAAAGAAAAACTTATGAAGGCATCAAAGAATTTTTTTTCATTTTATCAAAAAATATATGTACAAAGGGCCAGCCAAGGCCTTACAAAAGAAAAAGAAAAAAGAAGTTACAATTTATATATGATCGGGGCTATCCTCCTCAATACCGGCCTCTCCCCGAGCAGCTTCTTCGGAGGCATCTTATTTAGCAACCTCACCTCCGTCTTCTCCACTATCGGACCCTCCATCATCATCATCATCATCAAAAGAGACAAGCTGCCTCGCTTCATCCTCGATCTCTTTTGCCCGAGCAATCTCTTCGGAGAGGTCAACACCTCGAGCATGAATATCCTCGAGGGTTTCCCTCCTGGATTGGCACTTCGCCAAGTCTCCACGCCACTGCTCCTATTTGGAAGCCTCCCTCAGCTAGGTTTGAAAAGCTACAGCGTCAGCCCAGTACTATGCTATGGATTTGTCCGCCTTGGCCTTAGTCTTTTCGATCTCAGCCTTGGCCTCTCAGAGCCCCGCTTCGAGCTCTTCGACCCTTTTGGCCTGAGCATAACCTTTTTCTCTAAGGTCTTGGAGTTGGGCCTCCGCCGAAGATAACTTGGCCAAAGTTTCTTCCTTTTCAACAGCAAGACGGTCCATCCTAGCTTTCCACCGATCGGGGTCGGTCTTAACCTGATCGACCTCCGCCCGAAGAAGGCCGATCTTCTCCACCTTCTACTGCAGCTGAGATTTTGAAGGGTTAGCTTCCACAGTGGAATCAATTCCATACTGTATCAATAAGACGGTTACCTACTTTTCCAACTCGACCTCCTCCTCATGAGCCTTGGCTAGGTCCGCTCGGAGATCCTTTATGACCTCGTGCTTATGGCCACAAAGAATATTCAGAGCGTTCCTCTCTTCCGAGACCCTCCGAAGATCGGCCTTGCAGTTACTAAGGTCATCTTGGAATTTGGCAGAAGCCTATACAAAGAAGAAGAAAACCTTAGAAAAAAGATGAAGGGGAATGACCAAAAAACAACAAGCACTTACCTTGGAGAAAAGACGTTGAGCTTCCTCCATGAGGATTAAAGCATCAGTTATATCGGAGACATCATCGATCCCCACGAAGAAATCCTGAAAAGGATCACCAGTGCTAGAAGGCCTCATAATGGCATCTTTGGTCAGGCCTGTATAAACAGAAGATCAATAATGGAGAAAAGGATTAATTGTTTCGGGATACGTAAGAAGGGACCTTACCATGGTTTTTGGCCTCCCACTTGCCTTTAGCCAAATCCTCCACACTCGTTCAGCACGAGTCGAGGTGGAGGCAAGCTTTTGGATCCAATCTTCAAAATCAGGGACCGCCTCGGGCATCCAAGGGTCGCTGCATGGTCGAAGAAAAATGTTAGACAAGATCGAAAGAGACACAGAACCACAAAAAGTCACTTACGTTTGGATTTCCACTCCTCAGGAAACGACATCTTTTCTTATGGTATTATATCACAGGTCCTCACCCGTATGAATCGACTCATCCAACCCCGACATTTATCTTCGTCGATGTTCAGGAAAAGGGCTTTGTTTGCTTGACAATTAAGTCTGATTAGCCCTTGATAGAGTCGAGGCCTGCATAACCGAATAAGGTAGTCTAATGTGAACTCCAACTCCCCGACCTCATTGGAGTAAAAGCGCAACATGATCACTATGCGCCAAATGGAGGGGTGGAGTTGACCGAGGGTGACCTCGCACCTCTTGCAGAAGTCGAAGATCACGGGGTCGACAAGGCCCAATGTGAAGGGTAAGTATAAACACTCAAGAACCCCTTCACATGTGCGGTGATGCGTAGGAATTTGCACCACCACCTCTGGACCCCATCTGCAGTCCTTCTCCATGGCCTAGACATGGCCCTCGGTAATCGAATACGTGTACACCGACACATGTTCACATCGGCCCGGCACCGATGAGGTGTTATCAACCTTAAAATCAGCTTTAAGGACACAGGGTCTAGGTACGTATTCATGGATGACTGGTTCTACCTGAGTTTTATCGCCAGTCGGCTGGGAGGAAGAAGATAGAGCTTTCTCCTTTTGCGGTACTATTTTAGAGGTCTTCACCATTTACGTATGAGTGGGGAGTAAAAAAAAGGTTTAGAACTGGCGGCTCTGGTGGAACAACGGCGGTTTAGTAAGCAGCGATGAGAGGAAAGAAAGAAGGATTATGAACTCAAGGGTTAGCGATCAAAGCAAAGTTAAGTTTGAATCTATTAAGGAGCTGGTATTTATAGGTTTAAAACGGCGGTTCGGCGCCACTAGCGGTCGACCGACGACTGATATGCATTGATGGTTTTTTAGGAACCCAACCGACGTGACGTTTCGGTCACCTCCATCGCTTGCGTCATGAGGATGACATCATGGTCGAGGTATCAAAGAATCGAGGCTCAAATCGTTTCTGATCATTTCATTCTATGAAACGCGGAGACTATCTGTATACGGTAAAAATCGAGCATACCCGATTCTACGGGTTCGTGGGTATGTCTTGAGAATGAGCCGGTATCGAAGCAAGTTCGGGCGCAGAGAATATAAAAACTAAGGGATAGAGATCGCGCTAAATCGACACCACAGTGACAGAATCACGAGATATCTGCAATCGGCCACCTATCTCGCGAGAATCTCGAAACCGATAGAACCATTAATGGTTAATGTTATCAATCATGTATTTTACTTCCGAATTAGAGTCATACCTTGTTTAGGACTCCTCAATTATATAAAGAGGAACTATGTTCATTTGTAAAGGGAGATTATCATTATCATCATCATACGCACTTATCACTTACACCATTACTGAGAAATACAAAACACTCTGCTCTTTTATTCGCTCTAAACTCTTTATAGTTCTTATTGTTCATATTACTATTGTTGCTCTTACTGTTCTTCGCACTTGATCTCGAGTCTAATCCAGATCGGGATCGATAACTTGCAATTACACGGGTTTGATTCATTTAATTGTTTAATTCTTTTGCTTATTTAGCTATCTATCAATTGGCATTGAGTTAGATCATATATCTTTATAATCAAATTACATATTTAATTGTTACTCATATTTCGAAATAAACAGTTTAATTAATGATGATTGATAATCATCATTAATTATCAAGAAGAAACTAGAAGCAAGCAAGAAGGACAACGGCATCAAATGGTTAAGTCGCTTCTCAACAAAAAAAAAAAAAAAAAAAGTTAAATCGTAGTGTATTCTTTCCTATAAACCAAATCTATACAATGTGTCTCACCTGGTAAACAATTATATTTATCATTAATGGTTGTGATGGAGTGTAAATATGCTCATCTTTACCAAAGATTTTGTGTTCAAGTTCTAACTATAGAGTTGCCTTTGAAAGAAAGCCTTTTACTCAAAATAAAACTTTTTGATACGAATTTAAATCAGTCAGGTATCAATGTGGTTACCAGACGTCGATGGAACAGCAAAAACATAAAGTCCTGTAATTTTCATATATAAAGCTTACGATTTGACAACTCATCATCTTATTGTTATATAGTCAAATCTCTCTATAAAAGCTTTGTTTGTTCCTATAATTTTGAATGTTATCACGAAATATTGTTACAAAGAACATATATTATAACATAATGTAAAATTAGTTCCGAAAAACTTAATTTTTATAAAGAAGTGTTATTATATAAGAATATTGATATAAAAAAGTCTGATCGTACATACGTATAAATGTGTATTTACCCCAATATTTAGGTTCAAGACCGACCAAAATAAATTATATGAGTCACAGTTTCTATTTTTAAAAAAAAGAAAGTTCAAAAGATGCTACAAAAACTGTAGTGAAGGATAAAATCGCTTTAACTCCAAATATAGTAATATAAATGGGAGAGAGCAATCTAGTTTTAATCTTCCATTTCTATCTTTTTTCTTTACCCAAATGTATATTTCTTTCTCCATCTTACCCAAAGTCAACTATGATTTAAAGTCCATATAATTATATTACACCTTCCCATACTCCATACCCCTAAGAAGTAGGCGTGGGGTGCGGCAAGAGTTACATTGAAATCTACATTTTCTGCATCACTATTGATATGCTGACAGTGTACAACATGTAATTCTTTAGAGCAGAAGAGTATAGAGTAACAACCTGCTATAACTAGTGAACAGTGCATAAATTATCTGCACCAATAATGTAAATAACTTAAATCCGTAACTGTTCTAACTATCCGATTAAGTTGACCGACAACAGTTAACTTTTTTTTTATGAATCTTGATATGATAACCTCGAAGATAGAGTAAGAACCTGTTATGAAAAAATGGCAGTTCGTTGCATAAAATATCCCGTATTCAGGAAAAATCCAGGGAAGGATTGCACCCCGAGAGGTGTGATACGTACAATCTACCCTAATACAAGCATTAATGGCTTCCGAACTTCTGACTTATAGGTCACACAGAGACAACTTATACCTAGCTCCAAGAGTAAGAACCTGTTATATTCAGCTCAAATTTCAATTGCAATGATAGTGTAAAAAAATTTTACACTACACAGTCAGTTCATATAAGTTATAAACTATATATATGTACCTGCCTCGTTCTAAGATCCCATGTTGTATCAGCCTATCAAAGAAGTAAAAAAAACATGGCCTATGGTGTCGAAGGTAGTGGTTCTGGTCTAGCCAATATGAGAAGCCTAACACTACAAGTCTTCACTGGAAGATGGTTCATGGTATTTGCCACTGTTCTAATCTTATCAGCCTCTGGTGCCACTTACATTTTTGGTATTTACTCTAGTGATATCAAAACTTCCCTCGGATATGATCAAACCACCCTTAATTTACTCAGTTTTTTCAAAGATTTAGGGTCCAATGTTGGTGTCTTTTCTGGTCTAATCAATGAAGTAACACCCCCTTGGGTTGTTCTCTCAGTTGGTGCAGTCCTTAACTTTTTAGGGTATTTCATGATTTGGCTAGCTGTGACCAAAAAAATCCCAACACCTAAAGTTTGGCATATGTGTGTGTACATTTGTATTGGTGCAAATTCTCAGTCTTTTGCCAATACTGGAGCTTTAGTCACTTGTGTCAAGAATTTCCCAGAAAGCCGTGGCGCGGTGATTGGACTTTTGAAAGGTTATGTTGGCTTAAGTGGTGCAATGTTGACACAAATTTACCATGCAATTTATGGTAATGAATCTAAGTCTCTTATTCTGCTTATTGGTTGGCTTCCTGCTGTTGTTTCCTTCGTTTTTCTACGTATAATTCGTATTATGAAAGCTGTTCGGATTGCACATGAGATGAAAGTTTTCTATAGGTTTCTGTACATATCTCTTGGCCTTGCTGGATTTCTCATGTTGATTATCATACTTCAAAAAAGGCTTGAATTTAAACAAAGTGAGTATGGTTTGAGCACAGCTATTGTTCTGTTTTTCCTCGGTTTACCACTTGGTATTGTTATAAAAGAAGAAGTTGATTCTTGGAAAGCCAAGAAACAAGCATTGGAAAGTATTTCACAAGTCAAATTGGTAACTGAGGAGCCAAATTGTGAATCTGCTCAACCCCAAATTCTGCCACAAACACCCTCTTCAGCCACCACTGCAAATAGAGCATCCACTTCAAAAAATCAAGAAACAGTTTCGTGTTGGAAAACAGTTTTTCGTGCACCGGATAGAGGAGAGGACTACACTATACTACAAACCCTTTTTAGTATTGACATGTTAATCCTATTTTTCGCGACGATTTGTGGTGTTGGAGGGACATTAACAGCAATAGACAACTTGGGACAAATTGGAACATCACTTGGCTATCCAAAAACAAGCATTAGTACATTTGTTTCCCTTGTTAGTATATGGAATTATTTAGGAAGAGTTGTGTCTGGTTTCCTCTCAGAACATTTCTTGTCAAAATACAAATTTCCTAGACCCCTTATGCTCACAATAACACTCATAATTTCATGTCTTGGCCATCTTCTCATTGCTTTCGACGTCCGTGGTGGCCTTTATGTTGCATCTATAGTCATAGGATTTTGCTTTGGAGCACAATGGCCATTGTTATATGCCATAATTTCAGAACTTTTTGGGTTGAAATATTACTCAACTTTGTATAATTTTGGATCAGTGGCAAGTCCAATTGGTGCATATTTACTTAATGTAAGGGTGGCTGGACATTTGTATGACAAAGAAGCAGAAAAACAGATGAAGGCATTGGGAAGAAATAGGAAAATTGGTGAAGATTTGGAATGTGTTGGTGCTGAATGTTTCAAGTTGGCATTTATTATTATTACAGGAGTTACAATTCTTGGAGCTTTTGTGTCAATAATTTTGGTGTTGAGAACTAGGAATTTTTACAAGAATGACATTTACAAGAAATTCAGAGAGGAAGCTAAAGTGGCTGAAAAAGAAATGGCTATGGCAGAAAATTTTGGTGGTCTTCTTCAAAATAAAAATTCTCCAAAAGGATAGATTAGAATTTTGAACAAGGAAAAAGAAAATAGACATTTGTTGGTTTAGAAGAAATTTTGAAGTTCTCTCTTTTACTTGTCAGTAATTTTTTTTTCTTTCTTCTTTGTCTACTTGATGAATATATCTAATTATTTATGTTTCTTTTGTTCCCGTGATATTTTGTTTCTTTCAAATATCACATTTTTTATAAATCTATTATCGGAATTTTTAACCTCTCTCAGAAATATTGGGTAAGGCTACATACAATACACCCTTATAGTCCGGACCTCACGCATAATGAAAGCTTAGTACACCGGGAGGCCCTTTTATCGAAGTTTTTAACATAATTGCAATAACATTAGTTTGAACTTTGAAGTTCTCAAACTTTCATCAACCTTTAATTGGCATTTTGACGTAATTTATGGAATTAAGTAGAAGCCCGTTAGCACTGTGAGTTTGTCTCTTTGTCACTGTGCGTGCGTGCGTGTGCTTTAGATGTCTATAGAGATCAAATATCAAGATTCCCAAGTGGTCTTAATTAAGAGTTAGAGTTAAGCACACCAATATTCGGACTTCCCTCTAACAACATATTTATATAACAATCATTTACTATAAAAGTCATTTTCAGAACTAATCTTTATGTTATGTTGTTGTCATATGATCAGGAGGTCACGAATTCGAGCCATGAAAACTGACTCTTACAGAAATACAGAATAAGGCTGTAAAAGAAATTTATCACGTTAAGTTGATGACTTACATATGTAACTATTTATAACAAAGTTCATGTTATATTTATAGGTTTTATTTGTACATCATGCCCCTTTACGATTTTAAAATTAAGAAAATAAGTTTTTTAGATCTCTTATGTGTAAAAGACAGATCTCTTAAATCTTCGATGTGTAAAAGAAAAGAGAAAAAAAGAGGTAAGATCATAAAACTAAAAACAAGTTTGTACTAATTAATCCGATGCTATTTCAGTCTGCTAATTACATTGCTAAAGTAATTTTTACATTAGCGATATAATATTTAATTAAACTGTAACTCTTGTTCTTTTAATAATTTTTATTTTTGGAGAAGTGTGATCTGCTTGTTTGACTTAACGAGTGGGTTGGTACCCATGTTAATTGTCTCAAATATTCTAACGTATTTGTTTATTGTACGACGAGAAGTTGCTTCGAATATTGAGGAGATCTAGATCCACTTGTAATAATTAAAATGGTCCTGCATTGATATATGAAAAGTTGCATACAAGGAGTTAAAAATCTTAATGATATGTTTCCACTATAATAAGTGAAGAGGGAATCTAACCATATATTTATTATTGGATATTACACTCAATAACCTTAAAATTGGATGGTTTTGATTTTTTACCCGAGATTACTTTATGGGTAAATTTTTAAGGTCAAAATTCAAAAATATTGCCGACGAGACAAGGGAAGGACAATACTTATTAAACTTAAAGTTCTCTCTATGAGGCAAACGGGATCAAAAAATTAAGAGTGACCCCCAAATTGTCCTAAAGGGCTGTTATTTAAGAATTAGTCATTGCATTCTGAATTTTAGTGTGTCAGTTTAAATTTTCAGGATAAAAATATTTTGAATTGTCCTGAAGTTAAGGGTGTACATGGATCGGGTTGGTTCGATTTTTATAACATCCAAACTAAACTAACTATATCGGTTTGGATTGGTTCGCTTTAGTCGGGTTTTTTTGTTGCATAAATAGTATTCCAATCTTACTTTGTTAAAGTTATAGATATAGTTTTGATAAGTAAATATAGAAAAAATTGACAAACATATGATCTATTAAAATATTCTAATGGGATAATTCTTTTAGTAACACATGATAGTTATTTCCTTAGTCGTCTAACAATAATATTTCGTTAATGTACGCTTTTAAGGTTAACACATGATAGGATCCCAAATATTTCTACATTTTTTAAAAGAAAATTAAATATAAAGTCTTAATACATATATAAATTAATTATCGGTTCGGTTCGGATTTTTTTTACTCAATATCAAACCAAAGTCAAACCAAATTTAATCGGGTTTTTTAATTGATTTGGTTTGATTTTCGATTTGGTTCGATTTTTCGGTTCGATTTGAATACCCCTACCTCAAATTAAGATTTTTACTTAAAAAATTTAAGACAAAATAAATATTAATTAATCTTTAAATAATATCCCTAAAAATGACTATCCATGCAGTTGGCCCCTTCCATTACGGACTCATAAATCTACAAAAAGGCATATACTACTTTCAAACTCACATCGATATAAGAAGTGATTCAAGCCAACATGAAATTCAATAGATATGAGATACAAGTCAGATTCACCAATTAAATTAATTTAGCATGTTTTATAAAATCAGATGTTTAATTGAATTTTATACTACCATTGATATCGCATGTGAGACGCCTCGATGGGATGTATATTCTTTTCTAGTAGAAAGAGCAATTTGATGGGGCGAACAATGAATGTTTCTGGCAATTCAACTTTCAAAACTTTGGCTCGACGTTCAGAATTATAGCCTGAAACATATAAAACTTTTAAAATCTCTTTATATTGAAAAAAAGTATTTTGGCAAAAGTATTTTTTGCAATAATTCTTTTATAGCTTTGTTTACCCTAAAATTCGAGTAACAATTAAACTTGTATTGTGCTTTTAAGGAGACGTGATCTAATTCAATATCAATTGATAATGATGAATTAAATGAATAAATTGGACAGTAAAATAAATCAAACCAGTGGTATGCAGTACTTTCGACCTCGATTCGGGATGGTCTCGAGATCAAGTAATAAGAACAGTAAAGAACAACAATGGATAGTAAGTAAAAATAGAGAGCAGCGTGTATATTGTTTTCAGTGAATGATAGATGTCTTACAAATGAATGGGTCCCTCTTTATATAGTAAAGGAATCCTAAATAAGGTACAATTCTAATAACGGAAATAAATCTCATGTTTGGTGTCAAGAACCGCCTGATTCAATCTGCCCCGTGATTTCCACCATAATCATCGGTCGGCTGCTAATATCTCGTCATTCCGTTACTATACCTCACTCGAGGTTGGTCATGCTCGGTCTCGATCTTCAGCGAGCACTTCGATCTTCGTGCTTCATGCTCTGTCTTCGAGCTCGAGCTTGGTCCATTACGAGCTTACTCTCGAGGCAGTTCCTCGTACTTATAAAATCGAACACACCTTATTTCAACCATATATAGATAGTCCCGCGTTTCTTAGGGTAAATGATAAGAAACTATTTGAGCCTCAATTTTCTGACACCTCGATCATGACGTCAACCTCGTGATGTTAGCGACAGAAATGATTGAAGGGTCACGTCCACACAGTTCCCAAGATCATTAATTAACGACAGCTGATGGTCGGACACTAGTGCTCTCAAACCGTCGAAGTGGCCACTATAAATAGATCAATTTCACAATCTCTTCAAACTTTACTTCCAAAATCCTTTCTCAAATCTCTGCAAGCTTCTCTATTCTCTTTAAGTTCATCTTCTCATCAGTTTGTGTTTACCATAACATCAGTTCTTTCTTCTTTCTTGAACTTCATATACCGATGGCTAAAACATCAAAGACTATCCCTCAAAAGGAAAAGGCCTCCTTATCGCGGCCTACCGGCGATAAAACACCGGTGGAGCCTCGTATTGAAGAGTGTGTTCCTGGGCCATGCGAACTGACTTTCAATTTTAAAGTCGAAAAGCCTTCCTCAGTTCCTGGTCGATGTGAGCCGATGTCCCGGTATCTCAAGCAGGTGAAAAAAGACTGTAACTGGGACAACAAAGAGGTGGTGATTCCTTCCCCTGAGGAGGACATCACTACCCATGTGAAAGGTTTTTAAGTGTTTACCCTTACCCTTTCACATTGGGCCCCGTAGATCCGGTCATACTCGATTTTTGCCGCCAATATCGGGTGACCCTTTGCCATATCTATCTCTTCTTTTAGCGTATCGTCATTTTTCTCATATTTTTTTCGATCAAGGTTGAGGGGATTTCTTTCACCCTTGACCATTTGATCAGGTTATACAGTACTCATCTTTATCGAGGTGGGTTGATAAGGCTCTAGTGTCGAGCCACAAAAGTACTGTTCTCGTCTTTATCGAGGTGGGTTGATCCTTTTGCCTTACCTGTTGATGTAGTCCAACAACTTCGGGAGGAGGACGAAGAAAGAGAGGATGTTGACTGCTTGTTGGTAGCTCGGAAGAGGGGAAGCACTGAAGCTTCAAAAATTGTTGAGCCGGTGGCGGTCGAGCGGTTCAATCTCGAACCGAAGAAATCTCGGAGGAAGATCCGAGCGGAGTCCTGAGCCATCGGGTGGTGAAAACGCACCCCGCCGTGATGAATAACTGGAGGGCGTGCCTGAAGGGTCTAGCTCGAGGCCCTTCAAAGAGAAGAGAATGTCCCAAGTGACTCGTTGGGACAATTAATATCGACGATTCGCTGCCCGGCCCTACGTTCTCCGAAGGAAAGTTCCAAGATGCTCGATCTATGGAGAGTCATGATATGGGGAAGTCCCATGAAGGGAATGATATATTCCAAGGATGCTTCGCAGGGGTCAATGATGGTCCCGACCGGATGCATTGTTCATTTTTGACAAGGCTCAGCGGCTTTTGAAACAAGTAAGTTTCAGCCTCCGTACTTATGCTTGTGTTTTATTCTCGTTTTTCCAAGTCTGATTTTCTCCTTTGTATACAGGCCATGTCGCTCCATCGATAAGCGTCTTCCAAATCCCGGGCTGAGCTAACTCGATGTGAGGCCGAACTCAAGAAGCTCGTGGAGGAGAGAGACGGCCTCAAACTCTTCTATGTTCAAAAAGAAGAGGAGATCAGGAACCTCCGAGCCAAACTCATAAGAGCTCATCGAGAATAGACCGAGCTCATCGAACGGGTAATGTAACTTCTTAGAAGTTTGTTAAGTATTAACTTGACATTGGCGATTAACACTTTGACTTTGCAATCCCAACAGAAGGGCGAGCTGGTAGAGCAATTTCGAGAGGAGGCCAAGATGAAGGAGACAGAGACTCTGGGGTGGAAGCAGCACATGGATCGTCTTGCCTCGACGAAGGACGCGGTTCTGGCCCAACTGACTTCGGTCGAGCGCCAACTCCAAAGTGTAAAGGAGGAAAGCTTGGCCCGGGCCCAAAAGATTGAGGATCTCGAGGCTAAGTCGGCCGCTGAGCTTGCCAAGGCTAAATTTGATGCGGAGGCACTTGTGGCCTCTTACCGAGTTGAAGCCGAGGCTTCCAACATTCAGGCACAAAAGATCTTTGTTGCTTCCTAATTCAAACTGTCGTGTGCTGTCGATCATGCTAGGCGACAATCCCGGAGAAAGACTCTCGAGGAAGTACATGCTCATGGCTTCGACCTCTCGGGTGATATCGAGAGTGAAAAAGTTTTGGAGGACGAGGTCGCAGCTTTACTCTCCAATGATGAAGACTCTGTGAGTGTATCCCAGAGCGGAGGAGACGAGGATGAAGCCCTCGATGACGCGGCTTCTGAAGATGTGGCTCCCAAAGTGGACTAGGCACTTAGGATTTTTCTTCTTCTGTGTTTTTTCTTTGTTTTTTTTTGTAAGACCCTGTGTTGTCTTTGTAAATATCTTCTATAAATGAAAAGTTCCTTCTCTTTCCAGTTTGTCTCCGATTTGTGATAAATTCTACTTTGTCTTTGCCTTGTGAAAATTTTGTTGTTGTAGTCTTTGTAGTCGATCAAACTCAAACCAAACCCTTAGGTTTTAAAAGCGAGTCTCTGAGCTCAATTATATGTTCGAGATTTCAAAGGGCTTTATTGATGCCATGACTACATTGTCTTTATAACTAAGTTCGAGTAAGTTTTGAACTTAGAATAAAACAAACCCTTAGGTTTTCTATCAAGTAATGGGTAAGTTTCGAACTTACAGTAACATACCCCTTAAGGTTTTATGATGGATCTTCGAGTTATATTCTAGTTGACTTAATTCGAGCTCGAAATAGTGGAACCCTTAGGTCCGAATTGAGTGAGAACAGGGTCTCAAACTCTAAATGTATGGCCCTTAGTCTCTTTAGATTGGGCCGATATGGCCTCTGAAAGATGGATATTATCTCCCCTTTCCTGCTTAGTAAAAAATTCTTTATGCCTTAGCATTTATTTTTACCTATTGGGTTTTTCGAGGATCCGTTGTCGATTGAAAGACTTTTTTGTTTTTGTGCCTTAGCATGTTTGTGTTAAGATAGTTTGATACCTCTTAAGATTTTTCTAGGGTTTATATTATCGAAGCCTCTTTAGATTGTTTGCCGAGGGTAGCCTTTTACCGATTTTTCATAAAATTTGAAGGCCTATTGTTATTGCAGAATTCGAATGTCTTCGAGCTGTGTTATTTTGGCCGTAGCCTTTAATTTGGTCGTAGCCTTCGGGTATGCCTCTTGAGCTTATTTCCCGATAACATTTCGTACTTGTTCGAGATGTTAGTCCCCGAGAATGGTGGCCTTGGCCTATATGTCGAGGGGTGCCTGTTTGAGTTCTTATTAACTTGAGTTCAGATAACTCGAATATGCCTATCGTCGATGGCAATCCCCGAGTGTTTGATATATATTTGCACTTGGCTCTTGAGCCATTTTTCACAAAACCATAAGTATGAGATTTGCATAGTAGAGAATTTGCTTCGAGACACAAGATGTTTGATAAAGAAAGAATGCTTCTTTGAATAATTTATACATGCGTACATATTTTTCTGTCGGGGGTCGACTAATCTATACGGACACGCTTCGTTCGACCGTTTGGCCCATTACAAAGTTTCCCTATCGAGTCCCTTTGACAACGAAGTACTACTCTCGAAAAGATAACATCCGAGGGTGATGCCCCCAAGTATTCGAGGTTGATTGCAAAGAAGCCTTGGATACTGTTGAATTGTCCTCAGGTAGCACATAATTGTTTCCTCGTTAAAAACCTTGTCGGAAAAACCCGTTTGGGATAAAACCCGATCTAAAGGAAAAAGAGTGCAACGCGTACTTTAAAACTTGAGGTCTCGATATCTTCGATCGAACTCCTGCAACAAGTTAGCGTGGAGTATGTATATGAATAAACGGAAGGAGAAAATCATACCTTAACAATAATAGCATTTGAGAAGTGATATGTTCCAGTTGTTTGGCAGTGGTTCACCGTCCATCGTCCCAAGTTTATAAGACCCTTTTTCCGACTATATCAAGGCCTTGTAGGGTCCTTCCCAATTCGGGCCGAGCATCCCTTCATTAGGATCTTGAGTGTTGATGGTGACTTTTCTTAGGACTAAGTCCCCGAGTATGAAGTGGCGAAGGTTGGTTCTTCTATTGTAGTATCTTTCGATTCGTTGCTTTTGTGCAGCCATTCGAACGAGTGCAGCTTCTCATTTTTCATCTAAAAATTCGAGGCTAGTATTCATATCCTCGTGGTTCGATTCCTCTATTGTATGTTGAAACCTGGCACTCGGTTCCCCGACTTCAACTGGAATCAAGGCTTCGGAGCCATATACTAAAGAAAACGGAGTTGCTCCTGTGCTAGACTTCGATGTTGTTCGATATGCCCAAAGGACTTCGGGAAGAATTTCTCTCCATTTCCCTTTAGCTTCGTTCAACCTTTTCTCCAGGTTTTGGATGATGGTCTTGTTCGTCGACTCAGCTTGTCCGTTCCCACAGGGTGATACGGTGTTGACAATATCCTTTTTATTTTATGGTCTTTGAGGAATTTCGTTACTTTGATGCCGATAAATTTTTTACCACTGTCACATACTATTTCTGCAGGTATCCCAAATCAACATGCAATGTGATTCCAGATGAAATCTATCACTTCTTTCTCTCTGACTTTTTCGAAAGCATGTGTTTCAACCCATTTAGAGAAATAGTCAGTCATGAACAAAATAAATTTAGCTTTACGTGGGGCCGGTGGCAGCGGACCGACGATGTCCATCCCCCATTTCATGAATGGTCACGGGGATAGGAACGAGTGAAGTTGTTCTCCGGGTTGGTAGATCATCGATGCAAACCTTTGACATTTATCGCATCTTTGAACAAACTCCTTAGATTCTTTTTCCATGTTATCCCAGTAGTATCCTGCTCTAATGACTTTGTGAATGAGTGACTCGACGCCGGAATGGTTCCCACAAGTGCCTTCATGGACTTCTCGTAGAACATAATCGGTGTCCCCCGGTCCCAAACACACTGCCAATGGTTTATCGAATTTCCTTTTGTATAATGTCCGTCTTTGTCTAATGTGAAACGAGCAACTTTAGTTCGTAGGGCCCTCGATTCTTTAGTGTCCGATGGTAGCTTTCCATTCTTCAAGTACTCGATGTACTTATTTCTCTAGTCACAGGTTAAGCTCGTAGAATTTATTTCGGCATGTCTTTCCTCAATCACGGATCTCGAGAGTTGAACGACATTCCCCGAGCTGATCTCATCTTCTTCGACCGATGACCCCAAATTTGCAAGTGCATCGGCCTCACTGTTTTGTTCTCGAGGTACATATTGTACAGTCCATTCCTTGAAACGGTGCAAAGTTACCTGCAATTTTTCCAAGTACCTTTGCATTCTATCTTCTCGAACTTTGAATGTTTTGTTTACCTGGTTTACCACCAGTAAAGAGTCGCACTTAGCTTCGATGACTTCTGCTCCCAAGATTTTAGCTAGCTCTAGACCTGCAATCATGGCCTCATACTCGGCCTCATTGTTAGTCAATTTAGGGGTCTTGATGGACCACGTAATAATGCTCCCTGTGGGCGGCTTCAAAATGATGCCTATATCGGACCCCTTCATATTCGAAGCACCGTCTGTGAAAAGGGTCCATACCCCCGATGATGTACCTGATTTCATTAAGAGTTCTTTCTCAACTTCAGGTATGCGGGTTGGTGTGAAATCGGCCACGAAGTCCGCTAAAATTTGAGAGTTGATGGCCGTTCGGGATTGATATTCGATATCATACCCACTAATTTTGACGGCCCATTTGGCAATCGTCCCGATAGTTCGGGCTTGTGTAAAACATTACGAAGTGGGTAAGGGGTTAATACACATATGGGGTGACACTGAAAATAAGGCTTAACTTTCTAGATGCGCTTATTAGTGCGAGTGCCAATTTTTTTAAGTGTGGATACCTAGTCTCTGCTTCTCCTAAGGTTTGACTTACATAATTAACAGGAAACTGTGTACCTTGCTCTTCTCGGACTACGACACCACTTACCGCGATTTTGGATACTGCCAAGTATAAGTAAAGCCTCTCATCTTCCTTCGGAGTGTAAAGTAGTGGTGGGATCGATAGGTATTGTTTCAATTCTTCCAATGCATGTTGACACTCCGAAGTCCAGGAGAAATTGTTCTTCTTTTTGAGTAGAGAGAAAAACCTGTGGCTTCGATCCGACGACCTCGAGATGAATCGGCCCAAGGCCGTTATCCATCTTGTCAGCCTTTGTACGACTTTTACACTGTCCACGACGGTGATGTATTCGATGGCCTTGATCTTATAGGAGTTGATCTTAATCCCTTGGTTTGATACCATAAAGCCAAGGAATTTTCCTGAATCGACCTCGAAACCACATTTCTCGGGGTTGAGCTTCATGTTATATTTCCTTAAGATCTCGAACGTTTCCTGCAAATGAGTCAAACGGTCCTCTGTGTGCAGGGATTTAAAAAGCATGTCATCAATATAAATTTCCATTGACTTACTTATTTGTTCCTCGAACAATTTATTTACTAGGCATTCGCTCCTGCATTTTTTAGCCCGAAGAGCATTACATTTATAACAATATGTTCCATACTTAGTGATAAAACAAGGCTTTTCTTGGTCTTCCGGGTCTATTTGGATTTGATAGTACCCATAATAGGAATCGAGAAAAGTAAGGATCTCGTGGATGGTTGTAGCATCGATCATGCGATCGATGTTAGGCAGTGGAAAATAATCTTTCGGACACGCTTTGTTTTAAGTCCTTATAGTCTATACACATTCTAAGTTTGTTCCCTTTTTTAGGGTCTACAACTACATTGGCTAACCATTCGGAGTATTTTACCTCCCGAATAGACCCTATATTGAGAAGTTTAGTTACCTTGTTCTTTATGAAGGTGTGCTTTACCTCGGACAGGGGCCCTTTTTTTTTGCTTCGCCGGTCTGAACTTGGGGTCCAGTCTCAATCGATGCATTGTAATCTCTGGTGGGATCCATGTCATGTCTAAATGGGACTATGCAAAACAGTCTATGTTACAATAAGAAATTGAATAAGTTTTTCCCTGAGTTCGGGGGTTAAACTCGTTCCCAGGTATACCTTTAGCTCGGGCAAGTACTCGATTAGTATAACTTGTTCCAGCTCTTCGACCGTTGATTTGGTAGCATCCGGTTCTTCGAGAACAACAAAGGTCCGAGGGGTTAGGAAGTCCACCTCCTCCTCTTCTTCTCCTATTACCTGTTTCTCCGATTCGGTCGAGGCTGGGTGCGGTGATTGCTATTTGGTTTCCTGTTTACCTTTGATGCTCGGCCTTTCCGAGGTCGATGGTGCCGAGATCGGTGTTACCTCCTCGACCGCAAACATTTCCTTTGCAGCATGTTGTTCCTCATATGTCGTTTTTACATCATCCGTCGTCGGGAACTTAATCATTTGGTGGAGGGTCTACAACACTGCCCTCATGTTGTGGATCCAAGGCCTTCCGAGTAGTGCATTATATCTCATGTCGCCTTCGATTACATGGAACTTAGTATCTTGGATGGTTCCAGCCACGTTTACTGGTAGGATAATCTCCCCCTTAGTTGTTTCACTGGCCATATTGAAGCCGTTTAGGACTCGAGATGCAGGTATGATTTGACCCCCTGCGAGCCGATTGGCTTCGATCTTCCTCTCCCCTGACTCAATTCTCTTGGTGAGCTCCTCGAGTCTTTTCATTACAGCAGGATCAGTCCCTGATGTGTTATTGCTCAATCTTTTTGGTACTGGCTCGGTACGACGAGTAACCTCCGGCTCGACCCTATTTGGATTTCTGTGTTGATTCTGTAACTGAGCAAAGGCAGTTTGTTGAGTCCGAAGCATTTCGAATATCACTTGGAGACTGACTCTTTCATCTCCTTTACCATGTGTACCATGGCCATCAGATCGGCCTTCTCTGTGTATACTCTCCTCGAGATATGCACCTAAATCCAAATTCAGAGCAACGTACGAACTGACGTCGACTGGGTTGACGGGCGATACTCCTCTGAAATCATCCTATGGCACCTCGATTCCTGGAGCAAACACATTTTTTTTTCCCATGAAGTTTGGGACCATTGTCACTGTGTGGGGATGTGATTTTTGAGTTTGACATGTTTCAACCTGAAAGCAAAAATTCTTGACAAAGACAAGCGTAAAATAGTGTGTTTTACCAGAATCAGTACTGAACAATCACTATTATCCTTAGCCCACGGTGGGCGCCAAACTGTTTACCCTAAAATTCGAGTAAAAATTAAACTTGTATTATGATTTTAAGGACACATGATCTAATTCAATATCAATTGATAAATGATGAATTAAATGAATAAATTGGACAGTAAAATAAATCAAACCAGTTTTATGCAGTACTTTCGACCTCGATCCGGGATGGTCTCGAGATCAAGTAATGAGAACAGTAAATAACAATAGTGGATAGTAAGTAAAATTAGAGAGCTTCGTGTATATCATTTTCAGTGAAATGTCTTACAAATGAATGAGGTCCCTCTTTATATAGTAAAGGAATCCTAAATAAGTTACAATTCTAATAACATAAACAAATCCCATGTTTAGTGTCAATAACCGCCTGATTCAATTTGCCCTGTGATTTCCGTCGTAATCATCGACCGGCTGCTAATATCTCGTCATTCCGTTACTATGCCTCACTCGAGGTTGGTCATGTTCGGTCTCGATCTTCAGTGAGCACTTCGATCTTCGTGTTTCATGCTCTATCTTCGAGCTCGAGCTTGGTCCATCACGAGCTTACTCTCGAGGCAGTTCCTCGTACTTATATAATCGGACACATCCGATTTCAACCGTATACACGCTTATTTGGCCTAGCTTCTCCAAGCCCAAAAGTATTTTTTTTTTCTTTTAAAATTGAAGTATTCGGCCAATATTTTAGGGGAGAAAAGTGCTTTTGAATAAAAGCAGAAAAATAACTTCTCCCCAAAAATATTTTTTTTTAAAAGTACTTTTCAGAAAATCTCCTTAGAATTACTTCTTAAAAGTTTGGTCAAATATAAATTGTTGTTCAGAAATATTTTTCAAATTAAATAGTTAAATACAAACTACTTCTCACAAAAAGTAATTTTCAAGAAAAACACTTTTGAGACAAAGTAATTCTCAAAATAAGTTGATTTTAAAAGTTTGGCCAAACATACTATTAGAGAATAACAATTTGTGTTTGGTTAATCAAGTTCAAAAGCACTTTTGCCAATATTAGTAATTTCTGCTTGACCAAGATTCCAAAAGTGATTTTAGGAAAGAGCTGCAATACAAGTCAACTTGAGTATTATTTACAACGTAAACACCAAAAGCTAGAAATATTTCTCATTCATTATGCCAGTCTCCTTTCTCGTGTTCTTCTGTTATTTGTACTTGATTCACTATCAAGATTTAAATCAACTCTAGTTCACAATATTCATTATTACTTTCACGAAAATAAGTCGAATGTGTTATGCATTATGGTCTTATTGTACTGTGATTTCGAGAACGATGAATATAACAATAAATCCTTTACTCACCATAATAATAGCAAAAAATAAAATTTCATAAATGAAGTTAATATTTTGACATAAAAATTAGCTAGACGCATAACATGTTACTGGAGTACGCATTGCAACCAGAAGGAATTAATGTAGCAAAGGTGCAAAATCAGCGTTACGTATAAGAAAGGTGCATGACAAGTGGGTTAGTTGGGTAAAATTCACAAATAGGCCACTTTTCAATCCTTGTAACTGAAAATAGCCATTGCGATATATTTTCAAATTAACAGATAAAACTCCAAGAAATTGTTATGGAGTTTCACCAGTGATCTCTTTTCAAAGACAAGGCGGAAAAGTGACTGCTATTTCCACAGGTTAGTCTGAACTAGTGATTTTTTGTTCCTATATTTCAAACTTTATTACAAAAAAATGTCTACGTTTAGTTACTTATCCGGCCTAAATAAGTTTTAGCTACAAAATATATACATTTGTTTAAACTATAATCTTTTCTGCGGTAGTCTTCCTTATTTAGACACGGGATTTTGGAATCGTGTATATTTCAATTAGAGATTTTGCTGACGCAATCATCACACCTTAATCGAGCCAATGTATTTGTAGAATTATGCTATTACGCCGATTTTCTCTGATTATCATCACATCATAATCAAGTTCTATTCTCTAGTTTTCTCTGTTTCCTCTGATTTTCCATAAACGAAGGTTTTGAAAAAAACAATTGCCAATTAGTTACAATTGTATTAAATTTCGTGATATAATGTCAAAATTAGCGATTATGCTTCAGCTAAATAGTCACTGGGATAGCATTGGGAGATACAAAGATTTTGATGTTGATGAAATTGTAGTCAATGAAGATTCAAATTATAGTCAATTGAATTCCGCAATTGCAGAGCATCTAATGATCGATACTTCTGCAAAAATCAACGAAATCAAATACACTATCAAGGAACATTGTCCTCCAATAGAAAATTGGAATGATATGGGAGTTCGAGTGTATATGGAGACGAAAAAGGAAAACAAAAACTTCTGAATATATCTGTTGTGTATAATAATGCGTGATTTCGATTTGGAAAGCAGTATTTCTAATTCGAGCACAATTGCAGCTTTGCTCTGTTTTTTAAGTGATGATGTTTTGTCAATTTCAAGTGTTCTACAATTTTACTAAAACTTATTTACAATAATAATGAAGTCAAGTGGCAAGCTAAACTGAAGCCACTTGAAAATTTTAGGACAACATTAATAATTAGAAAATTATAAATGGAAACATAATTAATGGAAGTAGTTTAATGAATCTTATACATAAATCTAAATAGATCTTAGACAAATCTAATACATATATCTATATTTATATTTATATGTATATGTGTATCTATATCTATATACTGATCAACTCATAGATTTTCTTCCATATTAGCTAGAAATATGGAGGTAAAAATCAATATTATATTAAAAAGAGGATAATATGCATTGTGGTTAATAATTAAAAATTATAAATGTAAACATAATTAATGAAAGTAGTTAATGAATCTTATACATAAATCTAAATCTATATCTATATTATGTTAAAAGGAGGATAGTATCCATTGTGGTTAAGCTAAGTGACACGTTAAAATGAAGCCACTTGGCAATGTTAGGACAACATTAATAATTAGAAATTATAAATGTAAACATAATTAATGAAAGTAGTTTAGTGAATTTTATACATAAATCTAAATAGATCTTAGACAAATCTAATCTATATATCTATATTTATATTTATATGTATATGTGTATCTATATCTATATCTATGTCTATATCTATATTTATATCTATATACTGATCAACTCATAGATTCTCTTCCATATTAGCTAGAAATATTGGATAGTATGCATCTATATTATATTAAAAGGAGGATAATATGCATTGTGGTTAAGCCAAGTGACAAGCTAAAATGAAGCCACTTGGCAATTTTAGGACAAGATTAATAATTAGAAATTATAAACGGAAACACAATTAATGGAAGTAGTTTAATGAATCTTATACATAAATCTAAATAGATCTTAGACAAATCTAAACTATATATCTATATTTATATTTATATTTATATGTATATGTGTATCTATATCTATATCTATATCTATACTTATATCTATATACTGATCTAGTCATAGATTTTCTTCCATATTAGCTAGAAATATGGAGGTAAAAAATTATAATAGAAAAAGATAAAACATGTAGAAATACGTAAATTGAGATAACTTATGAATATTTATATTTTGGAGTAAGTTAAGATGTAAAATAAAATTAAAATTTACTTGAGATATTAAAGATTTGTTGAATTTAAAAATTAAATAAATTCAAGCAGCAAAATAAGATCTTACATAAAGTATACAAATTATTTATAATGTAAGAAAAAAATTAAATAATTAGTAAAAAACATTTTAATAATAAGAATAATAAAATCATAGTAATATTGATAAATTGGAATAAATATTTTATACTGTAAATATTACAACAACATTTAGAAATAGTGTGTTCAAACAATTAAGAAAATATTTTTGTATGGTTAAATAAAACTACAAAAGTAAAAAATCAATTTCATGCTCATTCCCTTTTTAATTTCTTATTTTCATGCATTTGACCAAGCCTGATTCCTAAAAGATGTGAACCGATTAATCACTAATGGGATTTGGTCATTCCACACTCCCACGAACCAAATATCATTCAACACAATCCAAACAAAGCATCAATAGCACAGAAAGATATATAAAAATGAGAAGAATAAAGAAAAATGGTGGATTAAAGTATGATAAGAGCCATCTAAATTTTATCAAACCCACTTCCCCCTCTTCTGTTTCTTATTCCTTAACCTCCAAAGTTCCGTATGATATTAAAACTTTAAGATATCAACCTACTACTGAACGTTTACATGCATTAGAAGACATTTCAAAACATTTTTGGCATGTGCGTGTCTCACTACATTCCCTTGATGTAATAAGTAATCAACTTGAATTTTAGGGAAAATCACACAGACACAACCAAACTGATTGCAAGCAGAAGATGTAGCACTCACGCCTTCAAAAAGTATTAACTCATTTCAAACAAAGAAAAAGTCTAATAGTCAAGTGTGAACAACAAACTATTTTCCAAAGCATATGGTCATGCCATCTATCATGAACAAACTCAACTAATGGCTCAAAGCATTGGACGGGATTGAAGAAACTTAGCTTAGATCTCACAATGACAATTAAACAGAGGACTAACGCGGCTAAACAAATAGATATACTGTCAACAATGAAATCAAATATCCAAGCAACATCATCGTTTCAACGCTAAAACAAATTCGACAAAACTGGTAATTGACATACGAACCAGTAACATGAATTAGACAAGAAATTTGATTAATTGTGATCAAACAGTAACGCCGAAACAAGAAGGTTTAAATAATAAACTAGAGCAACAATGGACGTATTGCCAACATTAATTCAAACCTAAGTGATGACTTAGTCATTCCAGCTCTCATAATTCAACATAAACCAACAGACCAACCATCGCATGCCAAGAAAATAAGATGAAACTCCTGAATATGAGACTCGGCACAAATCAGTGTGAAAATCGGCATACAAGAATGAGAGGAACGACAAATCGAACTTATCATTAAGTCAAAGGAAACCGGACAAATCCAAGATCAAGATTCAAACCAACTAATTGAACTCTTATCTAAACATGCTTAAGCACATCAAAATAGTGAAGACAGCATATCAAGCAACAAGAACAACATATCTAATACCTCTTGCAAGCCCAAATCGCAACCAAAAACTAACTCCGAATTCAATCTCTATTAAATTATGATTTGAGAAGTACCACCCTAGAAAAAAATTCCCCATGACTCTATCATACTTTAATCACCTTAAGCTAATGGTAAAGAGAAAGGAGAGGAACCTCAAATTCAAATTTTCAATAGGTCTGTTCGGGTGTAATACAAGCAAAAAATTGAGCGAGGAACTTAGTATGGACTGAATAAAATAACGACAATCGAATCCGGAACCACGAGCTCGAATCACGAATAGTAACCAAAACTTTAAAACCGAACACCACCAGAACTCAATCAAACTCCATGTTTAAATAAAAATCGAAATTCCAGAGACAAAAATGAACAAATTTTTTGTGTCTTTTTTTTTTTTTTTTTGATTTTTTCTGATTTTTGAAATAAAAACAAGAACAAGAAAGAACTAAAATTTTTTGAATAAATTTCATTGTGGAATCTCAGAAAAGAGAAAATATCCAAATCCTAAAACCAAACCCTAATTTTTCTGCCTCCAATTCCTCTCTATCCGAAAAATCCTCTCCTAAAAATATGAAACGGCCTCCTTTGAATAGGCCAGTTTTGTGAGAAATGGAAGGCTAAGATTGAGTCTTCAAATCTCAATCTCACGGCTCCCATTCCTCGCAAATCTGTCCAAAGAGATAGAAAACGCGTGAGGGGCGAGAATATTCTCTGTCGTCAGAGTTTGTTGAGACTTTGATGGCGTGGCGAGATGAGGCGGGACCATGGAAGTTTAGGGCTTACGCGGATGAGTGGATTCGCCGATTTTTCTGAGTTCTCCGGCAAGTTTGGCTCGAGTTGGAGGCGACAACAGGGGTGTGGAAAGGGTGGGTGCAGCTGAAGGGTTTCTAGTGGGGCTAGGGTTTGGTTTTAATTGGGTTTAAATATGGGTAGGGGATTTAATGTTGGCCAGTGGATTTAATGGTAATGAAGGGCTGAGATTAAAAGGTGATAGATTGGGTCAGCTGGTGCGCGTCATGGGTCAAGCTAATGGGCCGTGGGTTTGGGGAGATTGCGCTCAATTCTTGCTGGGCTAATCCTAATTTAGGCCTTCTCTATTGGACCTTTGGACAAATCAACTCAAATTTCATCTCCTATTCAATAATATAATATAAAATATACTATTAAATGTGAAATTAATTCCAATTAATTAAAGCAAAACTTACCATAATATGAAATTATTTTTGTATTTTCAAGTAAGGGTAGAGAAAAAGAAGTAAATTGGAATCATAATAAAAATCAAAATATTATTATAAAATACTAATGGCCTTAAGTAAAAGAAATAGGAAAATATGTAATGAACTATTTTTGTGTTATCATTTTTTGTGTCTAAAAATTAAAATTGAAGATAAAATACATTAAATTTCTATAAAATCAAATAGATACTAAAAATACTACGAATACTAAAAATAAATCTTAAGACTCATGTGGGTCAAAAATTACGTGCTTACAGCTGCACCTCTTTTCTAGGAAACACGAAGTGTTTTTGATCAAAGAATCAAGTAAGCGACATAATTGATTTCTGACCCGACACTTATCCAAAACAAAAGAAGGATGGAGAAGAGAGTGTGACGGAGCCCTGGTATCTGAGCTGCCTACATATCCTTGGCTATAAAGGAATTAGATCAAGTGTAGTTCAGAAGTTGGAAGAGTGATGGAGTATACCGAGGTGTAGAGACGATTGAGGTGACATCAAGGTTCCGGTCTGCGGTTCCTGCCATTACATAAAAAATAAAAGGAAAAATTACAGCAAAAATAAAAGAAAAATACAAGATCCTATCTGCTTCTTGTCTCGAATCTTCCTTGAATATCCACTTGATCCTTCAACATGAAACTGAAAATTCACCATATTCTTCAGGTGCGCATCCTGCTGACTTGAATTTGAAGAAAAATGGAAGTTGACCATGTTCTTCAAGCGGGCATTCTGCTGCTTGCACTTGAAATAAACTTGAAATTGGAGTAGACTTGAGCTTGCAAACCTTGTCCTTCAGGCGGCTCGTGCTACTTTTGATTCGACTTGAAAAAACAATTGGAGGTTAACCCAATTCTTCAGGAGGTATCCTGTTGCCTCTGACTTGAACTTGAAAACTGAAAATTGACCATATTCTTCAGGCGGGCTCCTGATCCTTCTCTAACTTGAACTTGAAAAATGAAAGTTGACTCTGTTCTTCAGGCGGGCTCCTGGTGCCTCTGGCTCGAACTTGAAAAATGAAAGTTTACCCTATTCTCCAGGCGGGATCCTCCTGCTTGATCTTGAAAGAAACTCAAAATTGACCATGTTCTTCAAGCGGGCCCTGATGCTTTTCTAACTTGAACTTGAAAACTAAAAGTTGACCCTGTTCTTCAGGCGGGCTCCTGGTGCTTCTCTGATTTTAACCTGAAATCAATTTCTGAAACATTGACTCTCATTCTTCAGGTGGGTGCCTGCAACCAAAACAAATAAAGCAAATAAAACTTTATGCCCCAGTTTGCACTAGGAAAATTTGTGAGTTGTTAGCAAACTGTAAATCACATATGTTATTGATGAAAGACGAAATGTCAAGAATAAAACTAAAGACTCGATTAGGATGCGTGACTACTATGAGTATAACCAACAAAATTAGACTAGGAAGTGCATCTCCTATGAGTAAAACTGACAAACATAAACTAGAAAGTGTGTCTCCTAAAAGTGAAGCCTGAAAGACTTAAAACTGGAAGTGCATCTCCTAGATGTGAGATTGAGCTCGAGGAAAACTATAATCTGAGCTTGACTAAACTAAAAATTGACCCTGTTCTCTAGGTGGGACCCCTGAACTCAAGAAAAACTAGAGATTAAAACTTAAGGAAACTGACAATTGACCTTATTCTCCGGGCTTAAGAAAACTAAAGACTAACAATTGGAGGAAACTAAAACTGACCATATTCTCCAGGCGGGACTCCTGAACTTAAGGAAAACTAAAGATTAACAACTTAGGAAAACTAGAAATTGACCCTATTTTCTAGGCAGGACTCTTGAACTTAAGGAAAACTAAGACTAACATCTTAAGAAAAATTAGAAAGCTGACCCTATTATCTAGGTGAGACCCCTGAACTTAAGGAAACTAAGGACTATCGACTTAAGAGAATTAAAACTGACCTTATTTTTCAGGCGGGACCCCTGAACTTAAGGAAACTAAAGATTAACGACTTAAGGAAACTAAAAATTGACCTTATTTTTCATGCGGGGCCCCTGATCTTAAGGAAAACTAAAACTAACAACTTAAGTAAATTAAAACAGACCTTATTTTCCAGGCGGGACCCATGAACTTAAAGAAAACTAAAGATTAACGACTTAAGAAAACTAAAACTGGCCCTATTTTCCAGGTGGGACCCTTGGCTTAAGGAAAACTAAAGATTCTTCCCAACTAGGGGGATGTCTAAGGGGTATGGTTCTTCTTAACTAGAGCAAATTCTTGAGAGGTGATGATCTTCTCAACTAGGGGGATGCCTAGGAGGTAAAAAAAAAATTCTCAAATAGCCTTTGTGCTGACAAAATTGAGCATGACGCCTGAAAGGTTCAAGCTTCCAAGATTTGATTTGGACACAGTCTTCGTCCCTGTTTCAAACAAAGAAAACTTGTGAGTTTAAAATGTGGTGGTTGGTTTATGGACTTGACTTTGAGGGCGATTGCTCCTACACTTGCCATGATAACTTTGATTTCTAATTGGAAGACCTTGCTTATTATTGACTAACCACCTTTTCTGTCAACCCTTATCATAGAAAACACCTCTGATCCATTAAATCCCAATACCCTCTATCTGTTGCATTTTGCTTTTCGCTCATGAGTTGACATTTACCAAACCTGTGCATTTCACATGAATCCCAAAGCATGTTAATTGTCGCCCGCTCAGTGCGCATACTAATCTTTCCTGACTTATGTCGTTTTGATGTGCTAGCCAGACTCCACTTTGCGCAATTGAAAAACTGGTAGCAAATTTTGAAGTCATGTCTCACTTGTTCTGACCAAATAGACTCAAAAAGAGGACTTAAACAAAGCAAGAGGAACATAAATAAGGGGACAATGTAAAGAGATGATATCTAACATGAAAATTACAAAGTAGAAACTTATCAGATGTGGATACCAACTGTAATACCCATGACATGCACTTTGGATTAAATGGCCTAATATGTCCAGTAAGTGTAATTTTCAATTCTTGTCGTACCTTCAACCTTGGGAATTGGCTTCAATGTTCCAATTGTCCTATTAGATTCACGATCCTCATTTGACTTATGGTGCCACAAAGGTTTTCCCCATTAAGCCTCTCTCTTTTCGTACTTTATCTCAACTCACCATCGACTGCCAAGACTGTTTAGAAATCCAAATGGAGAATATGATGAACATCACCTGCGTCATTGGAAAATATTTGGCCTCAACAAGACCAAACCAAAATCTAAGAAAACAGGAAAAACTACTGAAAAGCAATTTCGAGCCAAATACGAAAATAAAGATCCTTCAATTGACTCGTTAAGCCGTCCAGGTAAATATGAATTTCTTGTCAGTTACAAACCCCAAGAATGGACAAAAAACCAAAAATATTCACTCCAAGCTGGGAAGATAGTGAAACCACACTGAAAACCAAACCACCATCAGCTCATAACCCAGAATCCAAAAAGTCACTTGAACCTAAAACTCCATCGACCCAAAAATCCACACCACAACAAATATTCATGTTGATCCCTTCAAGTTCCAGTCATACCTAAGATTTTCCTTCACTTCAACCTTTTGAAAAAGAGGGTATCAGCCATGCTCCAAAAATCCTCAAGAAAAACATAATACTACCTACTGGAGAAAAACCCCCAACAAGTGACATCGAAGCAACAATGAACTGGCAATCAGAAAATTCCATCTGTCAGAACAAAGTGCTCAACAATATTGGCAACACCATAAAAAACGTGGCCCATACACAAAACAAGATGATGAGCAAAGTGGAAACAATTGAGAAAAAGGTGGAGCAGACGTCGTCTCACCATGCAGGAGTAATAAAAACCTTGGAGCTAAGATTGGCAAATTTACAATATGAGATTTGTCTACTAGGAGCTTCACTTTTCTAGTTCTTCCAACAACAACAAAAGGAGACGATTTCAATCAAGGAACAACTTCAAATTCTGAGAAACGGCCGTTTTGAGTCACAAAACCCCCCCACTTTTCCCTTCAAAATCTACCTTCTACCCCATGTCAACACAAGCATATTCCCCACCAAAATTGGATTACACCTTTTCTACCTTCCTACTACCTTACAGAATCATATCTCCTTCACCCAACCCTTAAAAGAAGCTGAATTCGATATTGCAAAAATGGTTTGGGAAAGAAATGATACTCTTGCAGCCAAAAACAAACCAAGAAAAGGCGAGATCAAGGAGAAAGTTCAAAAGGGTTCAACCCCGAAAATCTGATGATTTCTGATCAGAAGACTCCGAGCCTCTATGTCTCCCAGTCAAGAAACATGTTAGAAGGAGATTCCACATGGTCGTAATCTCTAAATTCATCAGATGATGATACAATGGAAGATAAATCTCAATCAAGCAATGAATCCACATCAAACTCTTCCGAAAAAGACGATCCCCCAATATTTGTGAGCCAACCAAGAGACCCAGAAATATCTGAAGTAGAGGAGGATCAAGAAGGCATGCCAGATGAACCAATCCCAGAAAGAAGACATGAACCATGGCGTCAAAACATGTTGGAACTGGCTTCCACACTTTCATCTTAGATGACGTCAAGATTTCAAAATGGACTCAAAGGATCCAAGACCTTCTATACTTGGATGGTGACCAAAAATTTTGTGGAACGAGAAAATTATATCATCTTGTCAGAACTAACTTCACGGTTCTCACGAATCCTTAGATATTGGGGGAACTCACTTGGGACTCAAGACAAAAATACTTTCCTTACTTCCCAAGATTTTGCCTTCAACATCAGAATCCTACATGAAGTTTCTGCGGAGATACTGGCCGAAGACAAGAGGAAATGCGGAGATACTGGCCGAAGACAAGAGGAAATGCGAAGACAACTCTTCGAGATGAAGTGTGTGTCATTCGACAAAAATGACATTGACATGCATTTTCAAAAAATGGAAAAGATATACTTTGGAATCGGCGAAGACATCAACCTGAAGAAAGCCTTTGTCTCTTCCCTTCCAAAGTTGTTGGCAAGCCGAACCATGACCATCATTGAATAAAAGTTTCAATCGATAACAATTCCACAAGTCGGCTACATCAGGCAAGCTATTTTTGTCGCATTAGAGGACATTTGTACAAAGCGCTCAGCCCTAAAACAAATTATCCAACACAATACAGCGCTTGAAAAAGCATATCGCAGATCCGATCTGATCACCGGATCAGGATGTTCCTGCCACACATCTAGGCGACGGAAAGGATTCAGGAGGTTCAGATGGCCAAAAATTCCAGATGGAAAATCAAGGTCCAAGAGGCACACAAAATATTTCAGACAAAGAAGGCCAGAAAATTTTCACAAGAGAAATAGATGCTTTATTTGCCACAAAATAGGACATTTCACGGGAAATTGTCCCCAATTACACTGGCATACATCTAGAAAAGAGGAGGACCTTGAATCCATATTCTCTGTGGATGATGAACCCAGTGAAGAAACTTTATTCTCTCTTGATATATACGAAGATCAAGGCGATGACCACTACCAAATTTCAGAGCCGGTGGCCGAAGCCCGAGAAGAGATCAACGCTCTCGTAGTCATCCCTCAAGTAGAACTCAAGGTTTATTCATCCAAATGGGATAAAACAACTCGATTCATTGCTTTCATCGACACTGGAGTTGCTTGTTCACTCATGAGTCATGTTGTTTTCCTTGAAGATCAATGGATGCCGCACTTTAAGGATTTTAACACTGCATCAAATGGAATCGTGACTACCACCGTCATCACAAAGCACCCGGTCATAATTGAGTTCTTTTCAGAATTGAAGTAGAGAACCAAGATGATAGGGTATGATGTACCAGGAAAAGATCTTATTGTTGGATTCGACATTTTCAGGAAACTGAAAGATCAACTCCAGATCAGGGCTAATGGGATAACCTTTAAGAAGCAGTTCAAACCTTATTCTGATATTTCAAGGTTATTCCAAATCACCAACGACGAACAAATCAAAGAGATTGAGAAAAATCTCATTAAGCATTCATGTGCTGAATCCCACAAGGATTTCATGAAGAAAGGAAAAACTCGTTATGGAAAAACAAAGAGTTTTTTATCAATCTCTCTTTCAAGAAGAATGAAAACATCAATCCAACAAAAGCCAGTCATTCAGGCATGAATATAGATCATCTTCGTCTTGCAAAGAAAGAATGTGAAGAACTTTTGGAATTTGATCTAATAGAGCCATCAGATTTACGGGCACGCAAAGCATTTTATATCAACAAAAGAGCTGAGCAGACAAGAAGAAAACTCAGGTTAGTCATTAACTACCAGTCACTTAACCACTTCCTCCAAGATGATAAATTTCCTATCCCAGATAAACTCACTTTTTTCTCCCACTTAGCCAAGGCCAAATATTTTTCCAAGTTTGATTTAAAATCTAGATTTTGGCAATTAGGAATACACCCTGAAGAAAGACCCAAAACGGGATTTGGCATCTCCGATCATCACTTCCAATGGAAAGTCATGCCCTTCGGATTAAAAAATGCACCCTCCTTGTTCCAAAAAGCCATGATAAAAATATTCCAGCGCATCTTCCATACCTCTTTGGTTTACATTGATGACATCCTGTTATTTAGTGATACATTGGAGGAATATGTCAACCTACTTCGTCAGCTTGAGGCATTGATAACACACTATGGGATCATGCTTTCAGCAAAAAAGATAGTTCTTGCCCAAAAGGAGATTTATTTTCATGGAATGCATTTTGTCCAAGGTGCCTACAGTCTAGGACCACATATATGTCAAGAACTACTCAAATTTCCAGATACTAGCCTCACAACAAAGCAGATCCAATAGTCCTTGGGTGTAGTAAATTATGCAAGAGATTTCATCCCAAATTCTCTATATACATTTCTCCGCTCACAGAGATGCTCAAAAAAAATGCTCCATCATGGGGAAAGAAGCAAGATAAAGAAATCAGGGAAATAAAGGAGATATCTAAAAATGTCAAGTCCTTCTACATCCCTTTAGAAGGTAAGAAGATATTGCAAACTGATGCTAGTAATGAATATTGGAGTGCCGTTCTATTTGAAGAAAAAGATGGCCAGAGGAGAATATGAGGATATGCCAGCGGAAAGTGCAAAGATGCCGAGCAATATTATCACTCCACCTTCAAGGAAATTCTTGCAGTAAAGAATGGAATAAAGAAATTCAATTTTTTCCTGATTCATACAGAATTTCTGATAGAAATGGATATGAAGTCCTTCCCAAAAATGATCCAGATAAATGCAGAAATTATTCCCAATCCTCAAATTCTCAGATGGGCCCAATGGTTCTCTCCATACAAGTTTCAAGTTAAGCACCTGAAAGGAAAGAAAAATATTCTTGCAGATTTTCTGTCTCAACCGGAAAAATTCTCAAAGATATTTTCCCCAGCAAAACTGAAGTCAAAGAAAAAGCTAATCAGCCACATCTTCATGTTTTCAAATGTATCAAGAACAAGTTCATTGAAGCCAACGGATCATCCACCAGAATTGTTCAACCCCATGGATCCCTTTGATCCGTCAATTATAATGGAAAGAAGAACTTATTATGAGCTCCAAGTTTTTCGGCAACATGGAGGATCCATTCTCAAGCCTTATGGGGTCAATCCAGAATATCCGTTTTGCCATATATTCATAGCACAAGCCAAGAATTTTCCACAAGAACTATTATGGTTTTTCTGGTACCTATGCCATCAGTACTACATTATCATGGAATTCAAGTGCAATGTCTTCAAAGATTTTGACAACATTGAACCAGCTCTTAAAGTATTTTTACTATAGTTCAAGCCTAGAAGATATTGGATAAAATATTTCAATGATTCCTACAAAGCAAAGGCATTCTTGTTCCATAGGCTAGTGAAGATTATTAATGGAAAAGTCCAGGTGCAAGCAGAGGCGTCATTCTGGTGGAAATTTCTCGGGTCCATTTTATCCATGGAAGAAGAATATAGTGAAGCACAAAGAATTATCTTCCAGCAAACAGGTGCATCCCGAAAGAAATATGGCCAGAAGATTGGGCAAACTGGAATTATAGCAGCACTCATCCTCACTGGGAAAATTCCGAGAAGCAGCAAAGGAATATCAAACTTCGTATGAAGTCATCCAGGAAAAAATCACTCAAGACATCTTCAGATTAAGGTTGTGGATCACATCCCTCAATCCGAAGGAACATAGCGAAGAAGGACCATCAATTTTCAGGCATTACTACACAAGATCTTTGAAAAGATGCCTAGAAGACAAACCGAGAAAATCAATGGAAGATAATTATCCCTGATAATCCCACCATAATCCCTCATTATCTACCAAAAACCCCTCAAAATCATCTACCCATGCCAAGCCAAAATTCCACATCCTTCCAAACCATCCGGGTGCCACTTTCACATGCCTCCACATGCTTCGTCACATGCAACACCCTACTTTCACATGCTTTCACATGCTCCCACAAACTTTCACATGCTATACCATGTATATTTCACCCCTTTCACATGTTTTCATGAGCTTTTTTAGTTGCTTTGCCTAAGGTCCTTCAAATGTAAAAAGGGGCCCACTTCTTGATAGGTTTTTCATGTAAGATAGCTTTATTTTATAATATAAGTTTGTCTTGTAATAACCTCCTAGTCCTATATAAATAAGGCCATGTAGTAGTTGTAAGATCATATTGTAACCTTTGTAAAAATTTGTGATATATTACATATGTGTTCCTTCTAAATTTTCCTCTTGTTCTTTCTTTTGAATGGATGGAAAGGCCAGTCCATGTATGAAAATAGAGTAAGAATACTCTAAGAAAGTTAGCTTGTTGTAGTACGAAAATTTTCTGAATTGTACAGCTTGGCAAGCCGTCCCTTATGGGTTGTGAAGCCGGCCCCTTTGTAGGAAAACTTTTGCGACTATAAGCAAATTAACTGTTAGTGTAGCTTGGAAATGGCCAGCCCTTTTTGTAGGAAAATTTTCGTATCTATGATCTAGTTTTCTTTCTTGGAGCCTCTTGATCCTTTCTTTATACTGTGGAATCATAAGACTCTCTCATTTATTCTTTTCTTTTCATTTCCTCTGGTTCCGCAGATGACAAGACATTAACCATGGTAAAAATATCATATGTTCCTTGCATGTCTAAATCGACACTCTCAAAGATTATCGGGAAGGTCTTTCTTGGATTGTAATGTGGCTTTTGGACAGGGTTAGAAAGAAAAGATATCATAAAGTCTCAAAATAACTAAGACAACGGGGTTAATTTATTTACAACTTTTGGAATCCATTCTAAAACTTTGCCCTAATTTCTAAAACAAGAGAATTTGATTCTTTTTTAAGATGGAATCTCTAAGAAAAACCGCCCCACTCTTAACTTCGTGGGATTATGAAATATTTTATTTGGTGCGACCGAACTGTAAGGCTGCTTACTTATCTTGTGGTAAGAAGAATCAGGTCGAACATAGTTCAAAAGAATACTTTCTTCTCTCTCTCTTTTCTTATTACTACTTTTCTTTTTCTTTTCTTTTCTCCTTTTTTTTTCTTTATCTCTTTTTCTTTTTTTTTTGAATTTTTTCTTTTGGAATGAACTTTCTAAAATAAACCTATGGGCATGATTTTTTTTAAATGACTCTAGCTTGATTCCAAAAGAGGGGAAGTCAAAGAAATCAACACAGGCTCAAAAGGGTACCGAAGGGTATAAAGTGTTTGGGTAGCTGAAAAAGGGCCTCCCAATCTCTAAAAATACCAAGCATAACACATGCAACTTGAGGATGAAAATGAAGATCATGCATAGCATTTCTTTTGCAGCATCAGCATTGATATCACAGATATGCCTTCCACCTGTCTTTAGTGACTTTTCAAGTACAGATCTCTTGTTGGGTTATTTATTCGTCACAATGGATGTCCTCCATCAATTTGGGACAAACTCCCTTGGTTTTATCTTGTAACTTGAAATGCACTTGAACTCCAAGTTGCTTGCTTCAAATCGTCTAGGACGCACTCTCTTGTAACAAATTCTTGTCTTCATATTAACTTCCCAACCTATCTAACCCAGTTTGACACAATTCGGGATTTAAATGATCTCAAAATGTCCAAATCTTTACTTATTTCCCTCAAATGTCCTTGTTATCTTCAAACCTTGTTTCATTGTTTCATGATTAGACTAACTTTCAAGACCAGGCTGAAAGTTATGCGTGTATGTCATGTCACTAGAGACAACAATGAAAAGAACTATAAAAGGAAAAGAGAACTAAACAAAGATGGACTAGAAATAACGGAAAATAGGGGATTACATTAAATTGATGGTGAAAGGGTTTGAACAAAAAAATGAGCAACACAAAACTTGGGTTACAACCCTGGAACAACCTAAATAACACTAAACGAGGTAACAAGACTAGTCAAACTAGGCAAAGTGAAAGGATAGAAGGGTTTGTGTCACAAGACAATATCCGAATTACAACCCTGAAATAATCCGGACAACAGAAATGACGACAAAATAATCTACCAGGACTCGTTCGTGACTAACCAAGTAAGGAGTGTCTTTCCAATTACTAAGCTCGGCATCTTAGCCGCTGAGTCGCACATCGACATTATTAGGACCTTCACAAAGTCTCCATCATATTGACCTCAGCAGATTGCTTTTGGGTCCTCTTTGCCAACTCGTTCTTAAGATCAACTTCTGGAACCAAGAGTGATAGATCTGAAAATTTCGCGGCAAGTGGCCCTCCAAGGGATTTAGAAGATTTCTCATATTCTTTTTCAATACAAATCATGTCTACCGTATGCGTCTCATTATGAACAGGCAATGGACTTTGGCTAGTATCTGCTGCATCTGGATTTTGCACGGTAATGTCACTTGCATCAATAAGCTTCTGGACTGCTCTTTTCAGATGCCAACACTTTTCTATATTGTGCCCCGGGGCATTAGATAAATATGCGCACCTTTGAAAATAATCAAAATTCTTCGGAAGGGGGTTCCGCATTTTTATCTGAATTGGCTTCAACATGTCCAATTGCCTCAACTTTTGGAACAAACTGGCATACGATTCTCCAATAGGCGTGAAAACCCTTTCCTTTTGTTGCTGCCTTTTCATTTTATACTTTGGCATCGATTGGAACCTCATGTGGGTAGGTGGTTGATATGCTTGTACAGGTGGGTAAGACATTTTTGGATGTGGATCATATGGCGGTGTGTTATGGATAGAGTACTGGGAAGGTGAGGTATGACTTTGGGGATTTTGTGGAGAGAAGTAGCATAGAGGAGGATTATCTAGAGTACGGGGATATTCAAGGGGTCGATGTTGAGGCTGAAAGCGTTGAGCAAGAACGCTCACTGGATCTTGTCGTTGGCGGGGCTCAACAACATCTTTTCTATTTCTCTTTCTTCCACCCCAATTTACTGAGATATTTTGAATGTCTTTGTAGTATCTTTCAATGCAGAGTAGATCATGATTTTGCTTGACTTGGTTCCTTCTTCTACCATCTCCCCCATTTTTACCACATAATTGAACGGTTTACCTAAAGCTGGGACCAAAATAACTGAAGTAGGTGAGTCCCTGAGCTTGTGGGAAAAGCTTAACCATTTCTTCTTCATCAACCGGAGGACTGACTCGGGCAGCTTGTTCCCTCCATCTGATCCCATATTCCCTAAAGCTCTCACTGGGATTCTTTTCCATCTTAGATAGGGAGGAGCGGTCTGGGATAATGTCTATATTGTACTGAAAATGTCGAACAAAATCTTGATCCATGTCATCCCATGTATGCCACTTACTGACATCTTGATGAGTATACCATTCCAAGGCTACCTCACTCAAGCTCTCACTAAAATACGCCATCAACAAATCATCTTTCCCACTAACACTTCTCATTTCACTGAAATAACCCCTCAGATGGGACACTGGATCTCCACGCCCATCATACAAGTTAAATTTTGGCATATTAAACCCCGCGGGCAGATGAATATCAGGAAACATACACAAGTTATTGTAAGACATGTTAATCTGATTTCTCATCCCTTGCATGTTCTTTAATGATTGTTCTATACCTTTCAACTTTCTGGATATCTCATCTCTCTCTTCTTTCCTTGTGAAATTTTCATTCTCAACACGAGACTCATTCTGAGAGCCATGATTATATGAGTCCGGGACCTAGTAGGCCAACTCTGGGGGGTAGTATTGGGTATCAAGAGGTTTGAACTGGTGTTTACTGTTGGATCTATGAAAGATTTGTTGAGAAGTTGTGATAGTGAGAATAGTGGATATAACAGGAGGGCTATGATAAGCGGGAAAATCTGGAGAATATGCTGGATCATCTGACACTATGACCTGAGCTTGGGTGAGGTAGCATCTAGGAAACTAGGTATTGGTGGGGGTGGTGCCTTCCAAGTCATCCAAGCCTGATAAATGTCTGCCATGTGTTGTCTTAACATATTTACCTCTTCAACTAACCCAGTGCCATGATCAACCAATTGCTTTTCGGCACCAGTTTCAACCAACTCAATTCCGTTGACATCTGCCATTGCCTTTCGACTTTATGTTGTAGGGAAGAGTTACCAGTTTAAGAACCACAAACCAGCCACCCTTCTGATATAATGAAGAACACAAAGAGAAACAAAATGAAGTCATCACGTTAGCATTAGGGCATTTAACATAAGATAGTCTCACATTATGTGCAATGCACTTAGTCACAGTTATCGGTTCTAAAATGATTTCGAGGGTACGAAGGTCATATTGGCATAATCCCAAGTTCACTCTTCTTTCCCCTTTTCCTCTTCATTTTCATTACCTTGCACTCCTTGGTTTTTCAATGTCTTCCCTCTCTTTTCTTTCTGATTATCGCTCTTTTCTTACATCCCACATTTTTCTCTCATTTTCGTATCCCACAACTTCATTTTTCTTTTCTATTAATTTTTAAAAATGGTTCGATCGAATCCGATGTAGGTTTCCTATGTATCATGTTCCACATGAATCAGACCAAGCGTATTTTTGGAAAAGTAATGGACAAAAAAAACTACAAATAAAAATGTTTTTGGATTTTTCATTTATAAATCTTTTTTTGGTTTTCACATACAAAATAGAAAGAACGATAACGAAAGACTCGATGAACCCAAATAGACTATGACAGACTTTGACACCACCTAAAAAGACGCAATACTACTGTACAAGATTAGAAAGTAAAAGACAACATAAAACAGACTCAAATAAAAAGTTTCCTCACACAGCTCCTGAAGGCAACGGACCTGGCTGGGATGGTCCTGGGGCGTCTGTCATGCCCAAGCTCTGATAAATGAATCCATACCTGAATGAGAAGAATAAGACTAAATAGAGTTAGTGACTCAAGATACTATGCAACGCCACAACACCTCCTATTGGACACATTCAAGACATGATTGGGCTATTTTTTGCAAAATGGCTTACGTGGCCAAGGTTGGCTATTAGTGAAAACTCAACAAAAGTGACCTCTAAGACATGGAAATATCTCACTAAGGCTTATAAACTCCCAATAATCATGGCCCTAGAAATTACTTTGCAAAAATAACTCATTTCGCAAAAATGACCGATATGGCCAAATGCGGCTAGAGATGCAAATTCAACAAGGACGGACCTTAAACTAATATGACACCTAGTTGTGGACTCGAGATTCTAATACATGGGTCAGTCAACCACTTTTGCGAAAATGGCCCCATTTTGCAAGAACATCCGATGTGGCCCAAAAATGGCTAGACATGCAAATTCAACAAGGACGGACCTTAAAGTTAGGAGAAATTTGATTGTGGATTCCAGACTTCCAGAAACGGTTCAACAAGCCACTTTGCAAAAATAGCCCTATTTTACGAAAAAGGCCGATGTGGCCAAAAGTGGTTAGACATGCAAGATTTGACTACGGTCCTCGAAGCCTAGAACTTAAGACTCACTAGGAAGATCGGACCCTATGTGGTCTGCATATGTATGCCACCCCGAAAAACGAGAATCATGTATGCATAGTTTGGGAGGAGTGGATATGGAAGAAAGCTTTGAAATATGCAACTAATTTGGAACTATTTTTTTTGTCCTTTTTGAAAATTAAAAGGAAGTGTAAAATATTTTTGTTGTTTTTTATTTTAGAAAATAAGGCAAGAAACAAAAAGTGACAAAACCCTCAATATTCTCTCTTGCTTCATTTTTCACCCTTCTTTCCCTAACATCAGTCCGCCAAATGACATTTCTACCCTCAAAAATGAAACATTTAGCACATAGGATGATTCAATATCCTTTTGGGCTGGCGGGCCCATTGACACAATTTGGACAGGTTTCCTACAAAAGTCACGGTACCTAGGACCGGGCCCTGCTAGGTCTCAATGATATGATGCAAATAAAAATGACCTAAAAGTTGACCTACGTTTGTGGTTCACTAACAAGGCAATTCGGGGAAGCGTATGATCGATGGTGGCTGCTCAAGCTTTCCACCCACTCCATACGTTCGACGGTTCCCCTCCTAAAATAAGGGTGACTCAACGAAGAGTTCGTGTACGCGACGCGTACTACGAGACTTGTTGCAGAAAGAATCGACTCAAGGTTATGCATATGATGACAATTATAAAGGGGTAACACATAAAGAAAAAACTATAAGTACATAAACAACTAACAAACAGTAAAAACGACATAAGCAAAATAAAATTAAATAAAGCAAATAAAAACCTCAACCGAATATTCTAAAATCCAACTAGATCAAAGTATCAGCTTGAACCTCCACTATCCCCAACAGAGTCCCCAGAGCTGTCACACTCATTTTATTTACCTCACTAACCCCTTTAAAATAAATAAAAAGATTTGTAAAGTTCAAAAAGGGGTTTTCAATTGAAAAGTGACAAAACGTTTGTTTAAAAGGGATTAACTCAAAGTCGCCACTTGGCATATAACCTCGGTGTGCCAAGTCACCATTTAAAAGAAATTTTCCCTTTAAAAACATATTTGACTCTAAACCAGTTTGCACCAGAGATTCTAGATAAGGGGGTTCATTTTACTCGGGGAGAAGGTGTTAGGCATTCCCCGAGTTCCGTGAAAATCACGGTAGCTCACCCGATCTAGTTGGATTTTAAAATATTCAAATTGAGGTAAATCAAAAATACATAAAAGGAAAATAAACACAAAAGAGGCTCGATGCCGTCCCCACCTAATAAGAGAAAATGAAAAGAAAAGAGAAATCCTAAACTAACCTATACTATGACTTCTCCATAATGCTCGTCAAGGCCTCCAAAATGCATTCTCCGGAATAAAATATCTATCAATCCTTCGGGGCATTCCCCGGATAAATTTAACTAAAGGGGATGACCTCTCACATAAAAAAAAACTAAAACACGAACGTCCTAAAAGTTTGCCTACCCAAATGTGGTCGGCATCAACATGATTCTAACGAACAAGATAGTAAAAGTAAAATAAAACTACAAAAATAAAAAATTAATTTCATGCTCATTACCTTTTTAATTTCATATTTTCATGCATCTGACCAAGCCCGACTCCTAAAATATGTGAACCGATTAATCACTAATGGGATTTGGTCATTCCCCACTCCCACGGACCAAATATCATTCAAGACAATCCAAACAAAGAATCAATAGCACACAAGGATATATAAAAATGAGAAGAATAAAGAAAAATGGTGGATTAAAGAATGATAAGAACCATCTAAATTTTAGCTAACCCACTTCCCCCTCTTCTGTTTCTTATTCCTTAACCTCCAAAGTTTTGTATGATATTAAAACATTAAGACACCATCCTACTACTGAACGTTTACATGCATTAGAAGACATTTCAAAATATTTTTGGCATATGCGTGTCTCACTACATTCCCTTGATGTAATGAGTAATCAGCCTGAATTTTAGGGGAAATCACACAAAGACACAACCAAACTGATTGCAAGCAGAAGATATAGTACTCACGCCTTCAAAATGGATTAACTCATTTCAAACAAAGAAAAGTTCTGTCAAGTGTGAACAGCAAAACTATTTTCTAAAGCATATGGTCATGCCATCTATCATGAACAAACTCAGCTAATGGCTCAAAGCACTGGACGTGATTGAAGAAACTTAGCTTAGATCTCACAATGACAACTAAACAGAGGACTAACGTGGCTAAACAACTAGATATACTGTTAACAATGAAATAAAATATCCAAGCAACATCATCATTTCGACGCTAAAACAAATTCGACGAAAATGGTAATCGGCGCATGAGCCAGTAACATGAATTATACAAAAAAATTGATTTATTGTGATCAAACAGTAACACCGAAACAAGAGGGTTTAAACAATAAACTAGAGCGACAATGAACGTATTGCCAATATTAGTTAAAACTTAAGTGATGACTTAGTCATTCCAACTATCATAATTCAACATAAACCAACAGACCAACCTTTACATGCCAAGAAAACAAGTTGAAACTCCTGAATATGAGACTCGGCACAAATCAGTGTGAAAACCAACATACAAGAATGAGCGGAACGACAAATCGAACTTATCATTAAGTCAAAGGCAACCGGACAAATCCAAGATCAAACTTCAAACCAACTAATTGAACTCTTATTAACTAAACATGCTTAAGCACATCAAAACAGTAAAGACAATATATCAAGCAACAAGAATAGCATATCTAATACCTCTTGCAAGCACAAATCGCAATCAAAAACTAACTCCGAATTCAATCTCTATTAGATTATGATCTGAGAAGCACCACCCTAGAAATAAATTCCCCATGGATCTATCATACTTTATCACCTTAAGCAAACAGTAAAGAGAAAAGAGAGGACACTGAAATTCAAATTTCCAACAGGTCTGTTCGGATGTGATACAAACAAAATATTGAGCGACGAACTTAGCATGGACTGAATGAAACAACGATAGTCAAATCCGGAACCACGAGCTCGAACCACCGGAACTCAATCAAACTCCATTTTTAAATAAAAATCAAAATTCCAGAGAAGAAAATGAACTAATTTTTTTGTGTTTTTTTAAATAATTTTTTCTGATTTTTTAAATAAAAAGAAGAACAAGAAAGAACTGAATTTTTTTGAATAAATTCTTTTGTGGAATCTCAGAAGAAGAGAAAATATCCAAATCCTAAAACCAAACCCTAGTTTTTCTGCCTCCAATTTCTCTCTATCCGAAAAATCCTCTCCTAAAAATATGAAACAGCCTCCTTAAATAGGTCGATTTTGTGAGAAATGGAAGGCTAAGATTGAGTCTTCAAATCTCAATATTACGGCTCCCATTCCTCGCAAATCCGTCCAAAGAGATAGAAAACGCATGAGGGGCGAAAATATTCTCTATCGTTAGAGTTTGTTGAGACATCGATGAAGTGGTGAGATGAGGAGGGACCATGGAAGGTTAGGGATTACGTGGATGAGTGGACTTGCTGGTTTTTCTGAGTTTTCCAGCGAGTTTGGCTCGAGTCGGAGGCGACAGCAGGGGTGTGGAAAGGAAGGGTAGGGGATTTAATACTGGCCATTGGATTTAATGGTAATGAAGGGCTGAGATTAAAAGGTGATAGGTTGGGTCAGCTAGTGCGCATCATGAGTCAAGTTGATGGGTCGTGGGTTTGGGGAGATTGGGCTCAATTCTTGCTGGGCTAATTCTAATTTGGGCCTTCTCTATTGGACCTTTGGACAAAGAAGGACAAACCAACTCAAATTTCATTCTCCTTTTCAATAATATAATATAATATATACTATTAAAAATATGAAATTAATTACAATTAATTAAAGTAAAACTGTATCATAATATGAAACTATTTTTTGTATTTTCAAGTAAGGGTAGAGAAAAATAAGTAAATTGACATCATAGTAAAAATCAAAATATTACTATAAATACTAATGTCCTTAAGTAAAATAAATAATAAAATATCTAATGAACTATTCCTTTTTTAATTTTTTGTGTCTAAAAATTAAAATTGAAGACAAAATATACTAAAGTTCTGTAAAATCAAATAGATACTAAAAATACTACGAATACTAAATATAACTCTTAAAAATCATGCGGGTCAAAAATTACGTGCTTACAGAACGCATGAATATACAGAGATCTGAATTAGTTGGGTGCAGGTTCATCTGATTATCGTATGTCTAACGTGGTACAATTGTCAAGCAATTGTAGCACAATTGGAGAATTATCAGGAACAGTGAAGTTGATTGATAGACCAATATCTCCGACAATTGTGGAATATGAAAGTATCATCATAACAGAACATACGCCAAATGTTATTGAAGTAGGCCAAGTTTACCAAGACAAGCAAACAATTGTCAGTGTAAAGAACCACTATTTTGTCATGAATAAGTTTCAATTTAGGGTGAAAAGGTCTAGTGCAAGAAGGTAGGAACCTTTTATGTATCAGATTCATATGTTTCTATAATTTGTAGTTTTTTTGTATATAAATTATTTAATATAAGATTTTGTGCTTAAGAAGCCTCGTACTTTGTAGCTACAATTTTCATAACATTTTTTTAATTGTTTTTATTCTGTAGCTTTTGCCTCGCATGTGTTGGGGACAATTGTACATGGCACTTCAAGTCCACCAACATAAACGAATCAGCATTGTTCAAGGTTCGAAAATTCAACAGCTTGCACACATGCTCTTTGATGGACAACACATACATACAACACAAATCTACTACTGGTAGTTGGCAACATGGTGATGCCAAAATATGTGAATCCTAGAACAATATACACACCAAAAGACATACAAATTGATATGTTGTTGGATCATGGTACATGAAAGCTTGGAGAGCAAAGAAAAAGGCTTTGAAATTTTTGAGAGGTCATCCTGCTGATTCCTACAGTCGTTTGTCGAATTATTTGTATATTCTAGAGAAGACTTATCCGGGATCGGTAGTGAAATTGCAGAAGACTGAAGATGATTGCTTCTTGTATGCATTTGTTTCACTTAGTACGTCCATCAAGGTTTGGGAGCATTGTAGACCAGTTGTGGTAGTTGGCACCTTCTTAAAGTCGGCATATAGGGAAATCATGCTAACAACTAGCACAATGCATGCAGCAGGTATTGTAGATTAATTGTAAAAATATTATTATAAAGTTGTTTTTGAGTCTGTATTTTTTATACTCTCAAGTTTTATTACAGAAATTGAATTTCTTCTTGCCACATTTGTGATAGGTATCATATTACCACTTGCATACGCCGTTGTTGATACAGAAAATCACGCATCATAGAGGTGGTTTTTTGAGCAATTCAAACATGTATATGGTGAAAAACCAAATACGTGTGTTGTTTCGGACTTGAATGAGAGTATCTTGAAGGCAACATCTACTGTTTATACTGGCATGCCACATTATACTTGCATGTGGCATATTTGGACAAATGTAAGGTCAAAGTTCAAGAAGGGTCATATAAAGTTTAAGCGAATTGTACTTTTCCACGGCACAATCATACACGCTTGATGAATTTAATTAAAGAATGTCAAAGATTGAAGAGATCGACACGCGTGTTAAAGAATACCTATACGATATTGGCTATCACAGATGGTCTGGGGTACATGCTACGATGAACAGAACGTGGACGATGACATCAAACATTACAGAGTCATTGAATGCGGTAACCAAAGATGCAAGAGAGCTGCCCGTAATAGAACTATTAGAGTACATGAGGACTCTTCTTGAATGTTGGATTAATGAAAAGTTATTGAATGCAAAGGGTACGTTCACATACCTTAGGAAAACGTACAACAAAGAGTTGGAGGAAAATATGACATTATCGCAGAAGATGAGAGTAAGCTATCACCAATAACATCAGATCATTGATTCCATCAAACTAAATATATATTGTTAATTGTAGAAAAGTTGTTGTATAAATGTAGTTATTTTGTTTTGTATCTGTTGCTAACAACTTGTTGTGTGTTTATAATTAAATTATAGGTAAAGTCTTCAACAAATCACATTCATACTGTGATAGATGGTGTGAAGCGCTTCACTGTTTGCCTTCAAAACAAGAGATGTAGTTGTGGACAATTCTAGCTTGATGAACTTCCTTGTGCACATGTTTTGGAAGATTTGAGGCACAAGAACGAGTCTTATGAAAATGATTGTTCTCCTTATTATACGAGGGAGAGCCTTTGTATATAGTTGAAGAAGTTGTAATGCCATCTATTGGGAAAAGACATCCAGAGAGACCTAAAAAATAAAGATACAAAATCACACGATGAAGTAAATGTAAGGAAGTACAAGGTTTCATATTGCAACTGTGGACTAGAAGGGAATAACAAAAGATCTTGTAGGAATGCTCCCAAAAGAAAATAAAAATTAATACAGTCACAAGATTTTTTTTTTTCCGAGTAGTGTTGATGATAATATGTTTTTTAGACATATGAAGTTGTATTTGTTCTGTTCTAGAGAATTAAAGTTGTGGTGTAATTGTGTTGCTACTTTGAATAAATATTATCTCCTATAATGAAATTTTTGATAAATAGATTTCAACTCTTAATGCAATTGGTTTATAGTTGTTTTGTTCAAATACTGAATTTATTTATTACTTTTCAGCCTTCTTAACAACACTGCTTAAAATTGAATGGATTATGTATTTTTGTATAGTAGTTGTAGACATAATTGTAGTTAAACTGTAACGAAATTATATAGTAACAATATTGAGATGAAGTACTAACAACTTTCAACCAAAAAAAAAGCCACAGATGTTTTCTATTCTAAGCAGTAGAATTCTAGACAAAATAACAAAACAAAAGGTAAAACAATTGTAACACAAATCTTCTACAAATAAATTGCAGTTGACTTGTTCTTAATTAATAATTTATATATAACTTTACTACAATCCAGCTACAACTAAACACTTTAACTACAATTTTCTACTGAAAATGGAAACTAATTCTTTGTAATGACCCGACTGGTCGTTTTGAGTTATTGTGTCCGGCTTGGATGTTTGAGGCACGAGTATCTTCACACAATGTATTATGACTTGTGTGCATCATCGGTTCGGGTTTTTGAGAAGTTCGTAAAGAATCTTTAGAAGTGACTTTCCTTTGAGAAGCTTGAAGTTGAAAGAGTTGACCAAGATTTGACTTTTGAGTATTTGACATCAGATTAGAGTTTCGATGGTTCCGATAGGCTCGGGTGGTGATTTGGACTTAGGTGCGCGTCTGGATTTGGATTCGGAGGTCCGTAGGGTAAATTGAAGCATTTCAGCGAAGATTGGAAAAATTGAAGTTTGGAAGATGGAGGGGTTTGACCAATAGTTAAATTTTGTGATATGGGGGTTGGAATGCGATTCCTAGAGTTGGAACAACTCTGTATTGTAATTTGGGATGCGTCTGCAAAATTTGGCGTCATTCCGAGTTGGTTTGATTGGTTTCAGCACGAGTTTTTGAAGTTGGAAAATTTAGAAGTTCATAGTTCGATCCATGGCGCGATTTGAATTTTCGACGTGGTTGGATGTGATTTGAGACACTGAGCGAGTCCGTATTAGGTTATAGAACTTGTTTGTATGTTTAGACGGGGTCCCGGAGGCCTGGGGTGTGTTCCGGGTAGGCTACAGGTCAATTCCTCCTATTTTTGAACTGTTGTTTGTCTTCTGGTGTCCTTCTTCGCGGTCACGAAGTGCCTTCCATGTTCGCGAAGTCTTTCTGCCGACCACCCCAAATTTCTTCTTCGCGTTCGCATACATGCTCTCGCATTCACGAAGGTTTGCATTCTCCGTCTTCGCGTTCGCGTTGCCCAATCATTTGGACCACCAAACTTTCCTCTTCGCGTTCGTGAACCTTCTGTCGCGTTCGCGAAGCGCTTCTGGGCAACCCTCATTTTTCCTTCTTTGCGAACGTGAGTATCCTTCCGCGTTCGCGATGCTTTAACATCTGGGCAGAATATAAGAACTTCATTTCGAGGGTTAGCCATTTTTATCATTTTGGGAGTTGTAGACCTCGGTTTTGGAAGATTTTTCGTGGGTTTTTCAAGAAAATCATTGGGTTAAGTATTCTCTACCCGAATCTTATCATATTTCATGAATCCATTGCTATTTTCATCATCTAATTAGTGAATTAAGTTGGGAATTTTGGGGAAAATTTGTGAAATCTTTAAAAATGAAAAATCATGATTTGAAGGACGAATTGGTATCGGAATTTGATAATTTTGGTATTGCCGAACTCTTATCGGAATGGTTGTTTGGTTTTTATAAATTTTATCGGGTTCCGAGGTGCGGGCCCAGGGAGTTGACTTTTATTGACTTTGCAAATTGTATAAGTATCATAGCTTTGTTAATTGAAATTTTTTTCCCTTGCATTGTTTGATGTAATTAAGTCCTTTTTGTCTAGATTAAGCCGAGCGTTGGTGATTTGGTAAAGGAAAAGCTACATTGAGTATTGAATTGGTCGAATTATGGTAAGTATCTTATCTAACTTTGTGTGTAGGAAACCACCCCTTAGGAATTGAGTTAACTGTGTTACTTGCTATGTGAAAGACGTGTACGCAAGGTGACGAGTGGGTACACAGTCTATATGTGGTATTGACCCGTTTAGATTGTCTAGCCTCTTTCCATGCTTTTGATTAAATTGTCATAATATGTGGTATCTCGTTGATAGACTACTCCTACATGCTCCATATGATGTGGTTAGTCTTTGTTTGCTTCTTATTTGTTATGTGAACTTTATATGCCTTGGTTATAGTCATTGCCTTCATTATTATCTTGTTACCTATTAACCGCTGAGTTATTCTATGACTACGTGCATATCTGCTACATGTCCAAGTTGTTGTTAACATCTGCGTAGTTATCACGTGCGATACATGTCTTGTTTTCTTGTAAAGGTTGTGGTATTCCTTTGATTTTTACGTGGTTCCCTTATTGACGTATACTCATACTCTTGGTTGTAAAAATACTCGTAATTGAGTTGTTGAATTGTTGTTATTGATTTATATTATTGTATGAGGGATCGGGTTGCACGCCGCAACAGGTGAAACAAGGGTGGATTATTATGGTGAAATACGATATTGATATTATATGGTGGGATTGGGTTGTGCGCCGCAACATATTATGTTTATTGTTATGATATTGATGTTTATTGTACGGTGGGATCAGGTTGCACGCCACAACAAGTGAAATACGGGTGGATTATTATGGTGAAATAAGGGTGAATTGTGATATTGATATTATATGGAGGGATCGGGTTGCACGCCGCAACATAGTTGTATATTTGGTATTCCATGTTTTATTGTATTGGCTTCAGTGCCTTCATATGAAATTCTGAGAATTTGTATTCTCTGGTTTTTACTGTCTTTTGTGAATTTAGTCATTATAATTGACATTACTGCTTTGCCGTCATTTCCTAAGCTCTTTTCCTAACACTATCATTCTAGTGAATTGGTTTTCAAAGTGCATTTACTATGTTGAATCATTACCTCATGCCATGCTGAGTCGTTAGTAATATCATGCTACCTTGTGTGACTTAAAGTTAGGACTCATCGTATATTTCAATATCTATTGTTTCTAATATCGTTATATTTTATTTCAATTGTTTCAACAGTTTAATCTTCTTAATCCGTCTAAGGTTTTTATTTTACTTACAAAGTAATTGTTGCCACATTTTAATTTGATAAATTTTATATTAAATGAAATAGCTTATTCGATGTTATAGCTTTATTTGAAAATATTACTTTCTTCACTCAAATGATTTCTAAAATAAATTCATCTTTCTCGTTGATTTCCTATTTGGTCTAGAAACTGTAAAATTCCTTATGACATATAAATGCAACTCTTTGAACATCTTAGTTAGCATTTGACAAGGATATTATGTATCAAGTAGCACGTGGATTCTTTCCGTGCAAAGTGAGATGGAAAGATGTGGGCACAAGGTGCCATGTGTGCTAAAGGTTGGAAGTTGTGATTTATGGTATGAGATTGCCGAGAATTGGGATTAGTGAAATCGTGTATTAGAAACGATTGGATTGGTTAAGTTGACATCGTTTTCCTTACTGAGCACTTTTATACTTGTCTGTATCCCGCTATGTTGTTGTTTAGTTACTTGGTTAATTCTCGTTGCCATTCGTGTCTTCTTCTTATCGTTACTAATGTTTGCAATTTGATATCCTTATGCTATTGGTATTACTTTGATAATCCTTTCTTGTTAGATTTAAGTCATTTCCTGCAGGTCATATATATATTCAGTAGTGTCTTGACCTGGCCTCGTCACTACTCTACTGAGGTTAGGCTTGATACTTACTGGGTACCACCGTGGTGTACTCATACTACACTTCTGCACATCTTTTTGTGCAAAACCAGGTACTCCGGGTCGAGTTGGATTTTGAGATTTACGCTTCGTGTAGCTGGAAACTTCAAGGTACACCTGCTGGCGTTCGCAGGCTCCGGAGTCACTTCTATTGTATTTAATTCCATTATTTCTTTTTATTTCGGAACAGTGATGTATTTATTATGTATAACTACTCCTAGAAAGGCTTATGACTTGTACTACCGGTTTTGGGAATTGTAAGTTTTATTTAGAATTCAATTTCTAAAGTTGTTAGACGCTATTTATTGTTGTTACTCTGTATATGCTAGGCTTACCTAGTCCCTAAGACTAGGCGCCATCACGATACCCAACGGAGGGAAAATTGGGTCGTGACATTCTTCTTTTTCGGACTTGTGTTCTCTCGTTCACAACTGGTGCACCTTTTCTTCTTGCTAATCTGCCAAACCTGACTTTCACTAATTGCACCAAGCTCTTACTTTTTCCTAACATAATCCCAAAGTAGCTCTCCATAGCGTCTATGGTGTTGATCAATATCAGAAAGGTCTTCCTTTGAAATCAATAACTCTCCAATGCTGACATATTCTGCAAATACCGTCACGTATACACCACAGTCACTGCAAAAAATAACAGGGGAATAAATTTAGCATTCAATATAAAATGCAATCTGTTAAATAGATAGAAGGAAAAGCAGCACATACAGTGATCCCTCTTTTTGCTGGGGTATCTCACCGACCAACCACTAAATGCCAAGAGGGTCAGTAACACCTTTTTCAATATATGTCTTTGTGTTCTTGTAGTTGATGTCTAGACGCTTACCATAGAAGTTGGTGCATGACAAGTAGAGGGGGATTCTAATAGCAAAGTTGTCGACAACAGATTCAACAAGGTTGTGATTTCGTGAAGAGACCATAGAATTATAAACATATAGAACCCTATCAGTAATGTCAAACACATCCAACAACCAATAAAATTTCTCCACAATGTTTATGGGCATAATCACAAAATCAACTTTATCACATGCAATATTTGCAAGTAACCTGTACCCCCAATATGTATTCTGACACGATGTCCTGGGATTTGACAACAACAAGCTTCTTATCGGCAGGAGCATTAATGTACCTCTCATAAATTTGTTCAATTCTAGTCTTGAACATACAGTCAGTGGGTGTAAATCGTGTTTTGTTTTGAGGACCATACTTTTTTTTCTTCCTCAAATAGTACAAAATAACATTAATGTGCTGCAAAAAAATAGATTTCATTATTTTTCAATGCTTCATACAATTTAACTACAATTTTCAAGCAAACAAACTACATAATTCTAAATAACAGAATACTACAACTAATCATTAAATTCGGCCAGGGTATGTGTTACAGTGTTGTTGAGGACTTGCCCGGGATGTGCCAAAGTATAAAACTGCTCCTTTTTATCGACTTTCTCCACTCCAAGATCAAACCACGACTTGAGCTGGTTATATTTTAAAGAATAAGGCGCCTTCCTCCAATTTAAACACATAGCAAGTATCAATTATTATGTAGTTTCAATTGAAAATCCAAAATTGTATGCACTCGATAATATGAAAAAATTGTATAATCTAACCTCTTTGAAACCGCGTTGGTACCAAAGTATAACCACTTATTGAATTCTTCCAACATGTCAGGACAAACATCTTCGCCAATAACCCCAGTAAATGGATGCTTGATAAGGAAAATTGGAGGTACAACAGAAGTGCTTCCCCCATAACTGTAACAAGGGAAAAGGGGGATCTGGCATGCTTTCCAGGCTATCTTGTTCTTCCTTGATGCACAGGGGTTGTTTCATCTTTATTAACCTCACCAAACTTAACAATCTGTGAGAAATTCTCTCGCATCTCAAAATCATCAAGTGTTACTTTCCTTTTTTCATACCTGGAGTCATTGTCCAAATTACCTACATTGATGTAGTCGGCTGGTTCACCTTCAAAATTTAAAACAAAAGAACAATATTGTATCTTAGTTGCATCAGTTCTTTTGGAAAAATTAAAACTTATATAAAACCTGTTATTTTTTTTCCTACAATTACATTGTAACATATAATACCACTGAAATCTTCACAACAATTGTCTCCTTGTTGTATAACGTTTGCTTGTTGAATGGGAGATTGCAAATGCATAGTCTCCTTCTCCTTATTTAAATGCTCTCCTTGTACCAACTTTTGCATCTTGTTTTGGAGAGTCCACATGCATAGTTTTCTTCTTCATTATAATAAATGTGTACAATTTAATAAAATTATAGATTTTTGTAGTAAACAGAAATAACATTATAGATAAAGTGTAGTTTAATTATAGTAAATTTATTGAAATGATGTCCTGTAGCTGAGATGCAATATGTATTATGAAATAAGTTGATAAAATGTACTAAATTATACCTGCAGTTTCTTCACCCAATGCCCCTTGAAATTGGGAAGATAAGACAACACCTACAGGAACATTCTCCTCATTTTGAATGTCACTCATATATCATGTATCTCAGAAAATAATTGAAACTATAATGTAGATTATTTGTTGGTAATTTAGGCTATATGTAGTTATAATGTAGATATAATGTTAATATAATGTAGAATATAATCTTAAAAATTGTGTTAAAATTGTTAAGATACTTGTTTTGCTGCTGCTGGCCAACACTGGTTTATCACTACTGCCAAGATTGTGTTGATTGTTCTTTTCTTTGTAATGCTCATCATTTTTCGTAGAACTGCTAGTAAACTGCAAGTATAATTTTTTAGGCTATATACTTTATGAATGCTAATAGAAATATAAACATGGTAAAAATTATTGCCCAAAATAAATATATTTCGAATGAAACCTTAGCATCAATGTTAGTATCCTTTTGATTGTTTATTGCCTGTAACACAGACTTGATGGAATTATTGAGTAGCAGTCGAATTCTACCTAGTTCTTCAAATATCTAAAGAACAAAAAATTGTTATAATGTATCTGACAATTAGAGGCTTATATATATAAATATATAAAGAAGACTAAAAATCAAGAATTAGGTATACCTCTTTTTTGAAGGTTCCAAGGTCTGAACCCACCTATATATTAAAATAGAAAGAGTTAACGAAATAATTTGCAGAACATAAATTAAAAAAACCATCTAGGATTATGTTAAGATGTTACCTTATCAACATCTTTTCTTAATTTTCTTAGTTATTTCACAATATCTTTCTTGTCATCTATTCCCATTTCCTGCTTATGTCCAGATGGAGATGGAGCATATGCCGGATGCTCAGCCTTTGTTTCAGCTTCTTAAAGGATGTATTTGTCACGACCCAAAATCTACTAAGGTCGTGATGGTGCTGGACACCACCGCCAGGCAAACCAATTATTAATTAGTTGAAATAAATTCATGTTTTAACATTTATGAAAAGCATTTCCTTTCACTTAATTACATATTAACTAAATAAAATCTGTTTAAAAATAATGGTTTGAATATTCTATTTTAGCAAATATATCCCAACACATCCCAGAACCCGGTGTCACAAGTACATGAGCATTTTCTAAGAATTTATACAATCATCACAAAGCCTGTCCGAAATACAAATTGGACAAGGAAATTTAAAATGAAAATAAATACAGTATGAAGGAGACTCTGTCAGCTGCGGATCGCCTCCGGATGATGCAGCTCGCCTAAGTCTCCAAACCAACCATGTCACTATGAAAGTACCTGTGCAATAAAAATGCACAACAAGTGTAGCATGAGTACATAAACAACGTGTACTCAGTAAGTCGCCCGCCTATCCTCAGAGAGATAGTGACGAGATGTCAAATTAGACACTCACTAAGGTCCAACAAATTACTTTAACAGAATATCATGAAAACGGTAGGCATGTAAAGGTAGTAAAGCAGCAAATATATAAGGCACTGAAGTCCAAGTAAATACTGGAAGTAAATAAACAGTTACTACTTCCTCATTTCCCCCCCAAATATCTTAAATAAACAATTTTCTTGTTTTCCCCCCAAATATCTTATCACTTCAAAATCCATGAAAACATTTAACAATTTAGCATGCGCATACGGGATAAGGACAACCCGCCTGAGTCGTCATAATAATCATCTTTGTGCATTGCCGAGGATCGAACGACCCGTATTATAAGTGCACCTTTCAATAAAATAATCATGTTTATGTACTGTCGAGGGTCAAACGGCCCGAACCATAAGTGCATCTTTTAATAAAATAATCATGTTTATGCACTGCCGAGGGTCGAACGGCCCGAACCATAAGTGCATCTTTCAATCCGCCGTGGCATACGAGTGAGGGAAATTACACTCCGCTCGCGGAATGTAAATTGCGAATCGGTCACATGCAGTCATGCACAATCAACAGTCCACCCCGAATACGTCGGGAAAAAAAATACTCAAGTAAATGACAGATTTCTCTTTTAAAAACCACAAAATAGTATTTAAATCCTTTCTCGAAATTCATTTGCCAAGTTTAATAATATTCAATAATATCACCTTATCAGGTATGCAATTATCCACGGAGAAAATCAACTCTTTCTAGCTAATTAAGAAAATGAACTCTAGTCTTCTTTACATATTCAATTATGATTTCGATTATATTAATAGTCTAATGTTACAGCAGGATCACAGGTACAATAGGTAAGGCATGCTAGTGGGTCCTAGACTACCCGGACATGGCATAATAGTAGCTACGCATGGACTCCTGTCACCTCGTGCGTACGTAGCCCCCGCAGCTAGTAGCACATACTAAATTAGTTCACCTAGGGGGAGACAATTCCTCCTCACAAAGTTAGAAAGGAGACTTACCTCGCTCCGAAGTCCCATAACCGGCTTCCAAGCCCTTCCGATGACTTCCATGGATGCACAACGCCCCAAAACTACCAAATAACGGGCAAAGCAACGAAAATTCATCGTAATACTTGCAACAAATTCAAATTATATACTTTCCCAACTTCGCTCGGTGAATTTACCAAAATGCCATCGGGCCCACGTGCCCGGAATCCGAAATTTCTCAAATATATATTCTACCCATAGCCTTATTAACTCAAATATACAATTTATTCTAAATTCGATGCTCAATTTCGTGGTTAAAATCCAAATACAAATTCTAGGTTTCTTTAAGATTTTCCCCAAATTTTCCTACAAGTCCTCATGTATAATTCCATGTAATAACCTTGTATTTAACTTAGAACATGAAGGAATTACTTACCTATCATATCATGAAGAAATCCTCTCTTTGAAGCCTCCCAAAATCGTCCAAACCAAAGAAAATGGAAGCAATTGACCAACAATATCGGTTTTAAAACATTATGCCCAGGCCATTTTTCGCAACTGCGATCCAACTTTCGCACCTGCGATTCCGCAGGTGCGACCAAACCTCTGCACCTGCGGCTTTCCTCGGCTCAAGCTAACTTCGCACCTGCGCCCCATAGCCCGCATCTGCGACTTCGTAGGTGCAGAAATATCATCGCACTTGCGCTCCCAGCCGTACCACCACTTCTTCGCACTTGCGGCGCTATAGCCGCACCTGCGGCCAAAGCCTCGCAGGTACGGTCACACCAGATGACATCAAATTCCAGCTCCTCTTCTAGCTTCAAATATTGATCCGTTAACCACCCGGAATCCACCCGAGGCCCTCGGGACCCCGTCCAATTATACCAACCTTCTCCAAAACATAATGCGGACTTGCTCGAGGCCTCAAATCACATCAAACAACACCGAGACCATGAATCGCACCCAAATCCAAACTTTATGAACTTAGAAATTTCTAACTTCTACATCTGATGCCGAAACCTATCAAATCACGTTCGATTGACCCCAAATTTTGCACACAAGTCATATTTGACATTATGGACCTGCTCCAACTTCCGGAATCGCATTCTGACCCCGATATCAAAATTCCCACTTTCGGTCGGATTTCTCAAAAACCTTTGAATTTCTATCTTTAGCCAAATGACTTCAAAATGACCTACGAACATCCGAATTCACTTCTGATTGTGCTCCCAACTCCAGAATCACCATACGAAGCTATTCCCAGACTCGGAATCCCAAACGGACATCAATATCACTGAAATGCGCTTCAATCCAAACTTAGGAAATTCCTTCAAAAATGCTGACTTCCACAATATACACCGAAACGCTCCCGGGGTTATCCAAAACCCGATCCGGACATACGCCCAAGTCCGAAATCATCATACAAACCTGCAGGAACCTTCAATTCATGATTCTGAGGTTGTCTACTCAAAATTCCAATATTAGTCCATTCCTCCAACTTAAGGCTTCTGAAAGGAGAATTTTCTTTCCAAATCAACTCTAAACTTTCCGGAATTCAATTCTGACCACACCTACAAGTCATAATACCTTAAATGGATATGCTCACGACTTCAAACCGCTGAACGATGCGCTAGAGCTCAAAACGACCGGTCGGATCGTTATATTCTCCCCCACTTAAACAGATGTTCGTCCTCGAACGTGTCAAGAACTGCTCTAGAGTTACCTAAAATCACTGTTTAACACCTCAAGCACCTGCCCGTGCTACCACAACCCAGTTGAGTACATTAGCTTGATCAAATCTGAAGATTTCTTCCTTTATCCATATAATAGGCTCAGAACCTAACACCTGAAATTTCTCTGCCAGGCCTAGTTCCAATATATAAACACTGTATCAACAACCGCACGCTATACCAGAACATGACTGCATACCTTTGCTGAATTAGCACCATGCACCGCATAATTCACCACCTGACCACAACGATGCTCCCTGAACCTTAATAGCCAAAATTCCATGAATTCGATGCTCCCAAGGCACCTCATGACATATATATACATCCTGCTATAATGCTGGCGATACCACCACAACGGTGGAGACGGGTAGAAATCCATAACCAACTGCAGAGTTAACATATCATTGAATATCCCATCTTGACTAGAATCATCACCTCATTATGAACCAACCATTGGCAATTGTCCTTCAATGTATTTCACATAATTTTATCGCACTGATCCCTTATCCAATAATCTCGTCTCACCCAGTATAAACTACTCAGACAACAAATCACCCCAACATGACCAACAGTCTCACATGACACCACAGCGCGCCAATATGCCATAACTCGAACATGATACCTAAAGAAATGACTCAGGAAAAGACCACCCTACTCACACAACTTATTATGAACTCTTCTCAGAATATAGAAGGTAAAACACATGAAAACAAATATAGGAATCTTACTCATCATCATACTATTGTGGCATGCAACCCGATCCAAATAACATACCCGTGGCGGCGTACCACACGATCCCAATAACATACCCGTGGCGGCGTGCCACCCGATCCCATCATAAAATTCACATAAGGAAATATACACGGAGCTGAATTGCTCACTATTATAAATTACTGAATATCGATCATAAGCACGCTAAGTACATAATACCATCCTGGGGAGACTGATAAAGCCACATGCTACAAAACTTAAGCACAACTGAGGTGCGATATATATACTCTGAATCTCAAGAGCTCTCTTGCTCGCATAACATCATCACTACACGGCGACTCAACACATAGGGATCTATTAAGCCGTTTCCCAACCCAAACGGCACACTCACAACATTACATGAATTTGACGAAGACGGAACAACACCTGATATCCTAACACCCCTCCTTGAGGAGCGCTATATTGAAATGAACATATCTGCCTCACATGAAGACCATAATCATATTTAAATCCATCCACAAACATCGAGTCTACCTTGCTCATACCAAACTAAGCTAATAGCTTTACCTGGGTCCATATTAACCCACTTTCTCTCATAATACGCGAGAACAACCATCATAGCTGGGACAAACACCCCACAATCCACAACCAAATGAACTGAACGCCTTCCAAACATAAATTCTCAAATAAGCAATATTGCACTTCTTTAAACTCAGTCTAAATCTTCAATCATTAAGTGACTACATGTCACACTTATACAATCTCCTCGTGGTTACGCTACCATGACCTTCCAAACCAGGTAACAAGCCTGCACATCCACATCACCGACCACACTAATATTGCACAACACATCAAGAACCCATGACCAGGGTACAAAGCCCCTTTCACCGAATATCAATCTCAGGTGACACTGAAGATAACACCAGCTAACTTTGGACTCTCAAATCACTTTTTCTTGCTAATCCGAGCTCATGACATCCTTGATAACACCAAACCACAATCTCGATTCTTACTCCCAGTTACATACTGCTTACCGCACCTAACATGCCAATATGAGGTAGCGCAAGAATTCCATCATAACTTCTGAACCACCAATAGGGTGAGCACTTCCTCACATAGAACCTTTACTTAACTCAATTCAAGAGAACCATCACAACACTCGAGTGAATTCTCACAATCACCCAACATGCAAATCCTTAAGTAGCTGTCTATACCACCATAACCCTTTTGGGATCCGCCTACACCTGACAGGCCATAATACTCAAATGCTTCCAAATAAAAATCTATTTCGACAGCTGACATGCCTCGCATACACCGACACAAACCACATGCATAACTTAATCACATCAAAGGAACTGATCATTACCGTAAATGTGCCATTTCAACCATGGCTAATCAATCTATCTTCTTTTAATCATCTTCATTTGCCTCAGGAATAATAGTAACTTCCTCCAACTCGTAGCGAACTCAATCCTCACTCATCCCGAGTGACCTTGATTTACGAGACCATGCTGCCTGAATCCCGCAACCCATCTCATACCCTTATGGTAATCTTTCTACAACCCGGATTTTATTTCTCTCACTCCTCCAACACTGCTCTACCTGCTGAAATAACATAGAACACTCCAATCATTTCCCTTTCTCTGAAATTACGCCGCAAAAGCTCAATTCTTTATCATACGGCTGCCTTTAACCCTAGTCCAACAGGGCTAACCTTTGCACATATTTATCAAATCCCACGCATGGTTACCATTTTTCTCCTTTCCCCTTAGCTAAAAATAACTTGCCAACACGCCGAAAATCCGCAACCCTATGATAACACAATCCTGCAACCCAACTGGTGGGAGTCCCCCACTTAGCCCGCGCTACTCCTTGCACCACTCTAGACCCTGCCGAGATCCTTTCTCCTTTGTTAACATGATCTTGCTCAACCAATCCGTCCAATTCTTCCAAATTCTCTTGCTAGCACTCCCTAAATACTCAAATTCTCTAGCATCATTCACACATTCTACCTCCTACCGAATAGCCACTAGAATCCCTCGCAGAAACTTGCCAACCATGCCACCGCTAACCTATTCACAGGAGATAACCCACTAGTGGAAATCACCCGCGGACACCTTCCAGCGACGCTGAGATGCATGCTCTCTGCGACATCAATACCCCATCCTACGCCCTGCTTCATTCACAACTTTACTAGTCCGTCCACTCCTCATGGACATCCATTAAATGTGCGTCAATATCTTCAAATTCCAAGCTATGCTGCCGATCCCCCACTTTGTGACTGCTTGACTTCCGCTTCTTACACCTAGCCTCCTAGAGATGGAACCACCGCCTAGCCTCAATTCAATATCATTCTCTACCAACCGCATTCTTCAATACTCATTCACTATACTCTGGCCCCATGCACCCTAAGAAAGCATGGCACTGACGAACTTAACACATTCCAGTCGATCAAGGACGACGATAACACGTCACAGGTGAATACTCCACCTTACTTGAAACACCAAGTCTTACTACTTTATCAATCCCAAAACCTGGCCATCTATAGATCAATTGCCTTCCTTCCGCCGGAATCTAAATACTGAAATCTCGAAATCACACTCTGAGAAGACCTCCCTTCAATCCATTCATCAGCCCCAACCTATGGGCGACATCGCGCGATAACCAATCATAACCATCATCACCACCTGAGCATAGCCTCAAAGTTCTCAGAAACACAGCAACCGAGCTGAAACAACATAATATTCTTCTGCAGGGAAACAACAACAACCCCATACAACTACTCAGGGGAAACACCCTGCACCATACTCGTTGCACTATATCTCCTCAAATTACTGATTCATAGCAAGCGCTCCGCGACGCATAATATTGAGTAGGAATAAGCATAGGCATAAGCCTCAAAAGGAATCGAATCGCACGATGAGGAATCAAGAAGGGAAGTACTCCTAACGGCCCTGTAGCCTCTCGAAGATAAGTACAGAAGTCTCTATACCGATCCGCAAGACTCTACTAGACTTGCTCATGACTCGTGAAACCTAAGGGAACCTAGCGCTCTGATACCATGTTGTCACGACACAAAATCTACTAAGGTCATGATGGCACCGGACACCACCGTCAAGCAAGCCAATTATTAATTAGTTGAAATAAATTCATGTTTTAACATTTATGAAAAGCATTTTCTTTCACTTAATTACATATTAACTAAATAAAATATGTTAAGTAAAATAATGGTTTGAATATTCTATTTTAGCAAATATATCCCAACACATCCCAGAACCCGGTGTCACAAGTACATGAGCATTTTCTAAGAATTTATACAATCATCACAAAGCCTGTCCGAAATACAAATTGGACAAGGAAATTTAAAATGAAAATAAATACAGTATGAGGGAGACTCTGTCAGCTGCGGATCGCCTCCGGATGGTGCAGATCGCCTAAGTCTCCAAACCAGCCATGTCACTATGAAAGTACCTGTGCAATAAAAATGCACAACAAGTGTAGCATGAGTACAGAAACAACGTGTACTCAGTAAGTCGCCCGCCTAACCTCAGAGAGATAGTGACGAGATGTCAAATTAGACACTCACTAAGGTCCAACAAATTACTTTAACAGAATATCATGAACACGGTAGGCATGTAAAGGTAGTAAAGCAGCAAATATATAAGGCACTGAAGTCCAAGTAAATACTGGAAGTAAATAAACAGTTACTACTTCCTCATTTTCCCCCCAAATATCTTAAATAAACAATTTTCTTGTTTTCCCCCCAAATATCTTATCACTTCAAAATCCATGAAAACATTTAACAATTTAGCATGCGCATACGGGATAAGGACAATCGGCCTGAGTCGTCATAATAATCATCTCTGTGCATTGCCGAGGATCGAACGACCCGTATTATAAGTGCACCTTTCAATAAAATAATCATGTTTATGCACTGCCGAGGGTCGAACGGCCCGAACCATAAGTGTATATTTTAATAAAATAATCATGTTTATGCACTGCCGAGGGTCGAACGGCCCGAACCATAAGTGTATATTTTAATAAAATAATCATGTCTATGCACTGTCGAGGGTTGAACGGCCTGAACCATAAGTGCATCTTTCAATCCGCCGTGGCATACGAGTGAGGGAAATTACACTCCGCTCGCGGAATGTAAATTGCGAAGCGGTCACATGCAATCATGCACAATCAACAGTCCACCCCAAATACGTCGGGAAAACAAATACTCAAGTAAATGACAGATTTCTCTTTTAAAAACCACAAAATAGTATTTAAATCCTTTCTCGAAATTCATTTGCCAAGTTTAATAATATTCAATAATATCACCTTATCAGGTATGCAATTATCCACGGAGAAAATCAATTCTCTTTCTAGCTAATTAAGAAAATGAACTCTAGTCTTCTTTACATATTCAATTATGATTTCGATTATATTAATAGTCTAATATTACAGCAGGATCACAGGTACAATAGGTAAGGCATGCTAGTGGGTCCTAGACTACCCGGACATGGCATAATAGTAGATACGCACGGACTCCCGTCACCTCGTGCGAACGTAGCCCCTGCAGCTAGTAGCAGATACTAAATTAGTTCACCTAGGGGGATCAATTCCCCCTCACAAAGTTAGAAAGGAGACTTACCTCGCTCCGAAGTCCCATAACCGGCTTCCAATCCCTTCCGACGACTTCCATGGATGCAACCCCAAAACTACCAAATAACGGGCAAAGAAATAAAAATTCATCCTAATACTCGCAACAAATTCAAATTATATACTTTCCCAACTCCGCTCGGTGAATTGACCAAAATGCCCTCGGGCCCACGTGCCCGGAATTCGAAATTTCTCAAAGATATATTCTATCCATAACCTTATTAACTCAAATATACAATTTATTCTAAATTCCATGCTCAATTTCGTGGTTAAAACCCAAATACAAATTCTAGGTTTCTTTAAGATTTTTCCCAAATTTTCCTACAAGTCCTCATGTATAATCCATGTAATAACCTTGTATTTAACTTAGAACATGAAGGAATTACTTACCTATCATTGCATGAAGAAATCCTCTCTTTGAAGCCTCCCAAAATCCTCTAAACCAAAAAAAATTGGAAGGAATTGACCAATAATCTCGGTTTTAAAACATTCTGCCCAGGCCATTTTTCGCACCTGTGATTTCGCAGGTGCGACCAAACCTCCGCACCTGCGGCTTTCCTCAGCTCAAGCCAACTTCGCACATGCTCCCCACAGCTCGCATCTGCGACTTCGCAGGTGCGGAAATATCATCGCACCTGCACTCCCAGCCAGACTACCACTTCTTCGCACCTGCAGCCAAAGCCTTGCAGGTGCGATCACACCAGATGACAGCAAATTCCAGCTCCTCTTCTAGCTTCAAATATTGATCAGTTAACCACCCGGAATCCACCCGAGGCCCCCGGGACCCCATCCAATTATAACAACCTGCTCCAAAACATAATGCGGACTTGCTCGAGGCCTCAAATCACATCAAACAACATCGAGCCCACGAATCGCACCCAAATCCCAACTTTATGAACTTAGATTTTTCAACTTCTACATCCGATACCGAAACCTATCAAATCATGTCCGATTGACCCCAAATTTTGCACACAAGTCATATTTGACATTACGGACCTACTTCAAATTCTGGAATCGCATTCCGACCCTGATATCAAAATTCCCACTTCCGGTCGGATTTCTCAAAAACCTTTAAATTTCTATCTTTAGCCAAATGACTTCAAAATGACCTATGGACATCCGAATTCACTTCTGATCGCCCTCCCAACTCCAGAATCACCATACGAAGCTATTCCCAGAATCGGAATCCCAAACGGACATCAATATCACTGAAATGCGCTTCAAGCCAAACTTAGGAAATTCCTTCAAAAATATTGACTTCCACAATATACGCCGAAACGCTCCCGGGTTATCCAAAACCCGATACGGACATACGTCCAAGTCTGAAATCATCATACGAACCTGCAGGAATCTTCAAATCCTGATTCTAAGGTCGTTTACTCAAAATTCTAATCTAAGTCCATTCCTCCAACTTAAGGCTTCTGAAAGGAGAATTTTCTTTCCAAATCAACTCTAAACTTTCCGAAATTTAATTCCGACCACACCTACAAGTCATAATACCTTAAATGGAGCTGTTCACGACTTCAAACCGTTGAACGACGCGCTAGAGCTCAAAATAACCGATCGGGTCGTTACAGTATTCACCTTTGTCTAGCAAAGTCATTCTTGAAAGCTCTTCTGGGGCTTCAAGCATGTTGGTGAACTGAGTGAAAAAATGTGAGGGACCTAGTCATAATATGTATAGATAATTTGTGTTAAATTGTCTGTCCAGAAGTGGAAAACATTTACCTTGATCTATGATGGGTTGATCATTCTATCTTCCAATGCAAATATCCATATCTTGTCCTTATTAGTTGTCCAATTAAGTATGCAGGGGTCGAATTACCAACCCTTGTAGCTATATCAGTGTTGAATGTAGAGCAACACTCATACAACCATATTTGCATAGCGAGTGCCTAACGGATTGAAACACTTGTGTATAAGCTTTGATACTCCATGCGAAATTCGCATACTGCCCCTAGTCCACCAAGTAGAACCTAAAATAGTCTATCAAACCATTATCATTATCTGAAGGACGGAGGAAGAATTCTATCAGATAGAAAATACACAATTTGACTGCATCCTCATCATTCACCCTACTACGGCTCGTTACAATTTGTTTCAAGTATGACTTTTCAATTTTTCCTTGTTCGAAAAATAGCTCCTCATTATTTTATTGTCATACTTAGTTGTGTAACCAAAGTCTGTCACTTCTGTAAAACATCTAAGGTCGGTTATAAAGGAAAACTCCCTCAACCTAAAGTTCAGCCTCTCACCCTTTATCTCTGCTGTAAAAAAGTCAGAACCGGATGCGTTGAATTCATACTTCATGATAAGGTGAATTGCTTGATTTTGGATACATATTTTGGGCAGGGAAAGAAAATGCCCAAAACATGTCTTCTTAAACAACTTTAACCCACTTTCAGACAATAACACCTTGATTTGGCCGAGAACAACAAGGTCAGATAATGTTTGAAACCTAGTGATGCCATAATCAACATTATGCGGGTCAAAAAATGTTTGATTCTGCGCCAAAAGAAGCAGTAAGTTAATAAAACTTGTTTGAAGACCAAAAAACAAAATATATACATTTCTACTACAATTTAGCTACAATCAGATTGACATTAATACGTTGCATACTAGTAAGCTATAAAATTAGTGAACATATATAACAACTGACTACATTGAAGCTGCAAATGCATTGATAAAATTATGTTTAGAGCAAGAATTAGAAAGTGACAACTAGACATAATATATACAAATTTCTTTACAGAAAATGAAACTAACATCTACAAAATAGAGAACATAATAACCAATAAAACCATCTAAATCATGTAATACATTCCCTAATAAAATGATTTCAAATAATATACAAATCTACAATTTCCAGGGAAATGTAGAAAAGTTGATAACTAACAACAAATATACACAATGTAGATAAAATTTATACAAATACAAAAAAAATAAAAAATATGTATAGTCATGAAAATGAGAACATGTTTTTTTTTTAACTTAAACATAAAATTCAAAATTGTAACTACTACAATTTACCTTCTCTAATGACTGTTGGGGTATAGTTTTAGGTGATTTTTGAACCTTCTTCTTTTTTGAAGGTTTGACAGTAGGAGAAACTCATTTTTTTTTTGCAGCTTTCGAGATAACTTCTTCTTCGACGAAATCATCATCACGAGCAATATCTTTTCCCTTCCCTTTTGCTGATTAGCAGATGTCGAAGCTTCACCAGCATCCTTATCATGCTTAAGTTTTGTTAGAGTTTCCGCCCTAGCTTTACGAGGGGAAAACTTGGACTTTGTCTCTAGTTTTGTATGTGCCGATTTCACTACTTTTTTGGTGAATCCTGTGAGACAACACCCAAATCAAAAGTAGGAATATCACCAACATTAGCTTTTTTAGGGCTAATCTTTGAAAGGAAAAATTTAAGCAGCTACTATTTTCGTAGGATTTAGAGCGAGAATTCAGAAAGATTAAGAGAGATTATAAAATATTTTTGAAGAAAAATAGAAGAAGGCTTTAATGGAGGGAGAGAGTACAAAATCGTGGTGGGGGGGGGGGATATGGAGAGAGAAACGTGGGGGGAGTGAGGTATGTACGTTAGAGAGATTATATGAGTTAATTGATTCTCATTAAATTTCTAAAATGTATATGATTGGTAAATTGTAGATGTCTACGTAATTAATTGAAACTTGAGTAGGGAGGGTAATAAAGTTTCAAATAGTGTATAGAAAGGTAAGAATCCCACCAAACTATACCAACTCAAAAAGAGGTTGGGTCCGGCCCAATAACCAAAATAGAGGTCGACTAAGCTTGGCCTGGCCCATGGGAGATCGATTTGGGAGGGGCTTTTGCATCCGTACTCACTTTTTGTGCCACGTTTTAACTTATATCCGCTTTGTTAAAAAAATTACATCTGTACCCGCTTTTGCGCATAACTTCAGCATGCGGGGCTGAAGTAGCAAATGCAATCATGCAAAACTTCAGCATTCTAGTAGACGGGCCTGAAGTAGCTTGCGAACTTCTTCAGCTCTAGTAAATGGGGAACTTCAGCATACGGGGCTGAAGTTCCCCAGTTATAAAGACAAAAACTTCAGCATACGGGCTGAAGTTCCCCCAATTACACCGGGGAACTTCAGCTCTAGAGCTGAAGTCTTGTCTTTTGTAAATGGGGAACTTCAGCATACGGGGTTGAAGTTCCCAAGTTATAATGACAACAACTTCAGCATACGGGCTGAAGTTCCTCCAGTTACACTGGGGAACTTCAGCTCTATAGCTAATGTAACTGGAGGAACTTCAGCTCTAGAGCTAAAGTTTTGTCTTTTGTAAATGGGGAACTTCAGCATACGGGCCTAAAGTTCCCAAGGTACTGTAAATAACGTATGCCGGGAACAAAGGTACAAAACAACGTATGCTGAAGTTTTGTCTTTATAACCGGCGAACTTCAGCTTAACTGGTGAACTTCAGCTCAGCGAGGGAAATGAGAGTTGAAGTTATTTAAAAAGTGGGTACAAGTTAATTTTTTTTAAAAAAAGCGGGTATAGGTTAAATGGGGGCGACCAAATAGGATGTTCCGCGCAATTTTTACGATTTGGGACACGAAGACATCTAATTTTTATATATATATATATATATATATATATATATATATATATATATATATATATTTAAAAAGATCGAATCAAATGGTTTTTGTTCTCCTTAGTCCTTATATTCTTTGTTTTATTAGCACATTTTCCTTCAAAAAAGAAAAAAAACGGAATATGGAATGCTTAGAGTGGTATTGAATTGAAAATGTTCTTGAAGGGAATATAGGGAAAAGGACTTCTCTTCTGTCATTACTTTCTCACTTGCTAATGTTATTTAGGAATTATGATTTCTATGTAGTTTTTCTTACTTCTCTGTTAACTATGAGACAGAAAACGTCTGAAATTATGATTAAAGGGGTGCATTAGTTTATTATGAAAGCTAGGGGTTGTAAATACTGTAAAGGACCTTTGTGCAATTTATTCATAATCTTTGTTGAAAGATCTCTTAATAAAAGGTGCAAAAGAGTATATAATGGAATTATCTCAAGGAAATATTCTTATGAAGAGAATATGTTATTATTATATACTTTTCTTGTTTTACATATTTTCATAAACTTTTCATTTTCTAAATATAGTGCAAATATTTAAGAAACTAAAAATAGTTTTTGGAATCCAAATATCCATTTTTGAAGTAGTCAAGGCCAAAAGAAACATTCAGAAAAAAAGAAAAGGCCAAAAGAAACATTCAGAAAAAAAGAAAAGGCCAAAAGAAACACATTATTCTTTTCATTTTTAATTTTTCAATGGCTTAATAACCTCAAAATATGGCAGCCCATTCACACCCTCAAAACTCAAAAAGCACAAATGTTCTCTCCTTCTTCATCCCTCTCTTCTCGGATCTCTCAGTTTCCTCAATCCAATACTATCCAGGTACCTCTTTGTACTCCCCTCTTTATTCCCTGATATCAAAATCAAATATTTCCTCTACTTACACTTTTAAAAATGTGTTTTTCCATATACCATTTTACGTTATGCTGATTGGTTCTTGCTTTTTAGCCTCCCCTCTGGAATGGATTGTTAAAAAGATTTAACTTTTGATCTGGGATTTCAGATTCTTTCAGTAAATTAGATTTCTTGAATACCCTTTTGAGGAATTTGTATTGAAGTTTTTAAAAAAAATGATTCTTTTTTATTGATTTGGTAGGGATTTGTTTGATTTAATAATTCTTGTGAAAGAGGTGTAGAGAATAATTGTGGATTTGCAGAACCCCAATTAGTATTCTGCTGAAATAGGTTAGAGTTATGTTTAAGATAATAAAAAGAGGGAAGAAAAGCTCGAAAGGGGATGCTGTGGAGCCTCCAATACCAACCTCATTGCCTAATGTGACTGCTGATCACGCTTCGCGGATAGCAACATCCGCTGTGACATCACAACCTGTTACTTTGGCAAATGCTACACCAGATCCTAGTGTGGTTGAAGTTTTACCCTTATTGAAGGAGGTTGCACTTTCCGAACGCCATGTTTTGTTCATCCGGAAGCTCCAAATTTGCTGTGTGCAATTTGACTTCTCGGATACGGTGAAGTGTGCTAGACAAAAGGAGATCAAGAGGCAAACACTCACTGAGCTTATCGATTTAGTTCAATCAGGCTCATGTAAAATGAACGAAATAATGCAGGAAGAGTTAGTTAGGACGATATCCGCCAATCTTTTCCGGTGTCTGCCTCCTGCTTCGCATGAGAATACTGGGTCAGAAGGTGTTGAGGAAGAGGATGAAATGTATCTTGATCCATCATGGCCTCATTTGCAACTAGTGTATGAGTTACTTTTAAGGTACGTGATGTCGTCCGAAATGGATACCAAGGTTGCCAAGCGATATCTTAACCACTCGTTTGTGCTGAAACTGCTCGACTTGTTTGATTCAGAGGATCCTAGAGAGCGGGAGTACTTGAAGACTATTCTTCACCGCATATATGGGAAATTCATGGTTCATCGCCCGTTTATAAGGAACGCGATAAACAATGTATTCTACAGGTTTATATTTGAGACGGAGAGGCATAATGGTATCGGTGAGCTGCTAGAGATTCTGGGAAGTGTAATAAATGGGTTTGCCCTGCCAATGAAAGAAGAGCATAAGTTGTTTCTTGTTCGGGCGCTTATTCCTCTCCACAAGCCTAAATGTGTTTCTGCATATCACCATCAGCTGTCCTACTGCATTGCTCAATTTGTTGAGAAAGACTACAGATTGGCAGATATCGTCATCAGAGGACTGCTAAAATACTGGCCAATTACTAATTGTGGAAAGGAGGTTCTCTTTCTTAATGAGCTAGAAGAAGTACTGGAAGGTACACAGCCAGCTGAATTTCAGCGTTGTTTGGTTCCTCTTTTCAAGCAACTTGGACGAAGCATCAATAGTCCCCATTTTCAGGTCTGTGAATTATGGTATCCCTATGCTCACCACATTTCTATCTCTTATGCATATTTGTCAAGTAGGGGCTGAACTAATCATGTGGATCTTCTTCGGTTTTGTATCGTCATGACTTCTTTTTTGAGATTGAGGCATAGTTGTTTGAAGGAACTATGTTTTTAAGTATAAAATTCATGACTTGATTACTTAAGAAATATGATATTTTGCTATGTTGCGCGGACTCTCCAAAATGATGCCGCACCGTGTCGGATCATCCAAAAATACACAGTTTTTAGAGGATCCGACACGCACCCGGCAAAGTTTTCGGAGAGTCCGAGCAACATAGATATTTTGTAACTATCAGAAAATTGACTATTTTATGAAAAGGAAAAAAGAAGAAGTTGAGAAGCCCTATCTGGAAATCTTAATAGAGGAAATGCAGTTCAATGATTTTGTGTCATTTTCTCTATGTAGAAAACATGAGTCCGAAAAAATATCATTTACTTACCAAGTGATCCTAGTGATGATATATATGCGTTTGACAATACATTTAAATCAATACGATATAACTATATAATAGCTGATGCACCCTTACCCTTATAATAGGTCGCAATGCAGAAATAATATGATCCTAAAGCTGATAAAAGCATTAGAGCAAAGTGATACTTGAGGCAGTTTCCACCTTTGACGTAAATTATCACATTTGACTATCCAAGACGCTAGCTAATCATTTGGAACTTTCAAATATGTTGACGAATGACACAATACTGAAAGAAGCCGTAGTTGTTTTTTGTCTAATCGTGAGAAAAGGATTATGACATTTAATAATTTTTAAATCTTTTTCTTAATTGTACGACATTAAATGGAAAGCGAATCCACTTCTCATTCTTATGTTCTTCAAGTACAAAAGACCTCAGTAGTAAGTAGTTTTGAAGTCCTTTGCTTTTAAGATGCATAATTTACTATTTGTTCCAGAATCAAGCAATTAATTGGAGCAATGAATCTTATATCCTCCTCCTCATTCTCACCCTTTTCGAGCCGAGGGACTATTGGAAACAATCCCTCTACCTTTTAGTAGGTAGGGGTAAGGTCTGCGTACAGATTACCCTCCCCAGATCCCACCTGTTGGGAATATACTGGGTATATTGTTGTTGTTATAATGAATCTTATATCCAATTAACATAGTGCCCCTCGGGCCCAACTTTCTACTGGGACAATTAAAACAAAATGAATATGAAATATGGAGGTGAGCGTACTTATACATGTGAATTTAATTTATGGCCAACTTGTTTGTGAAAACATTGAGTGTGCTTATTGATGCTTGTTGATTGCATACAGCTTTCCTTTACTCTGTTTGCTGATTGGCTGGTGAATCCTAAGGTGAAATATTTTTGCTCTGTTTGCTGATCGGCTGGTGAATCCAATGTGATAGGGTACTAGTTTTTGCAACTAAGGTGAACTATTTTTCCAGTTTGATGGCAGGGAAACTTTTGTTTTCTCTAAATCAAAATGCTTTTTGGCTCTTCTTAAACACAGTGCCTCAGACTGGTGGTCGGCTTTCAAAGCAGAAGGTTAAATTTTAAGTTTGAATGCTGATAATATTTTGACGCACGAGTTAATATGCATTAATTCATGAAATGACATTTAGGAGATATCTTGACTAGTTGACAAGACAATTAATGCTCAAAGGGACTAATAGCCTATTTGGCCAGGCTTCTAAAATCAGCTTATTTATAGAAGTGCTTTTCTCAAAAGTACTTTTAAAAAAAGTGCTTTTGGTGAGAAGCAATTTGTGTTTGGCTAATTAATTTGAAAAACACTTTTGAGCAGCAATTAGTGTTTGGCCAAGCTTTTGAAAACTGCTTCTAAGTGTATTTTTCTCAAAAGTGCTTTTGGAAAGAAGCTACTTTTTTCTGGTTCTCAAAAACTGCTTCTGCTTCTCCTCAAGAGCACTTTTTTTCCTTCCAAAAGCTTGGCTAAACACCTCAATTTTTGGCCAAAAGTGCTCTTGGCCAAAAAAAGCACTTTTGGCCCAAAAAAAGCTTGGCCAAACAGGCTATAAGTATTTTGACAGCCCAAATGGGCTGGAATTGAGATTGAAGGCTTCAGCTTGTCTTCTCTTCTTGCTTCTGAAATGCAGTTTCTTTAACCTAAAGTCAAAAAATCCCCTCAAGTTTTACCTATCCGTTATTATTTAGAAAAAAGTCAAAAAATCGCCTAGCGTGAAACTAGTAACCAGATGATTGGAGTTCTTTTTGAGAAGTTGACGATTTGACTGATTTTGTTTCTCTTTGAAGTAACACAGAAATAAGTTTTTCCTTGAAATATAACCTTCCAATCACGGTTGTTTTGGACTAATCACGTTCATAGTTGCTATCACTATAATATAATAATAGAAGGGGTTTGCCCTATGAGGCAGCATTACTTTTACTGGACATCTTTTTTGAATAAACTATGACTTATTGCTCTTTTTAGGGAGTTATGATCTAATGACACTTACCTCTGTGGCACATTTCCGCAAACATTATGATTTCCATTCAAAATGTTATGCTTGATACAGACAGTAAAGCATTGTGGATAGTCGAGGTGCTTCAATTTGGAAGGAAGAATGACTTTATTCTGCAGCGTAGACATATTTATAGCATCTTATCATTGGATAAGTATAAGAATTATATGTTTTTGTTATAAAATAAAAGCAATTCAATAAAACATAAATAAGAAGCAGAAACAGAAAGAAAGAAGACGTTCTTCAATTGTGTGAATTTACCTATATGTTACAAAGCCTTTATATAGACATGAAAAGCGAAGAATCACTATTATAAAATAGTGGGAGGAATGACCACTAAAATAGTGGGGGGGGGGGGGGGGGGGGGGGGGGACACTACACATTAAATGATGGGGCCCTTGGATGTCTATGTTAAAAATAAAATTTCAAGTGAAAGGAAAAGAACACGTAGTGTTGAAAGTAATAGTTATGGATGTCCATGTTGAGCCCTGTCATTTAATGTGTAGTGGCCATTTCCCCCACTATTTTGATTGCCATTCCTCCCACTATTTTATAATAGTAATTCTTAACTTTTCATGCCTATATAAAGGCTTTGTAACAGATGGTAAATACACACAATTGAAGAAGAAAAATTCTTCCTTCTTTCTGTCTCCGCTTCTTATTTATGTTTTACTGAATTACTTTTATTTTATAACACGTTATCAACACAAAACTCTAATCTTCTTCAAGTAGATTTTGAATTTCTAATTCAGGTATTGTTTAATTTAATGGACACAAAAATCATACATTTTATTGTGCTAATTATTACTTGCCATTTCGTTTTCGGTTAGTCTATTTGATAAGTCATTGCCAATATATCTGATGGTACAATCTTTTGATTGAGTAAATTTATGTATGCATTTGTAGTTTTTAGTCTACCCATTACTTTATGAATATATTTAAGGCATATGAGGAAAAAGGGTCAACATACAAATGTTAGATAATATGATATATCGTTTCATAGTTCTCAAAAATTTATGTCTTGGAATACTAACTACTTTGCTCAACGATTAAATTTTCGTTTATTCTGCTATCATAACTAACTTTGTAAGTCTTTTGTACTTCACAACTAGAAAAGCAGAAGCATGCATTTTATCATTAAATTTTAGTGCCATATATATAAGTTAATCACAATGATATCTTATATATGCAGAAACTTCTGTTTGCATGAATAACAATAGCAAACGTGTATTTACATCAATATATCGTTTGAATCTACAAAACTAATACGTTTCCGGTTTATTGGCATTCAGAAAGTTACTTTTAGTTGCTCTTATTATTTCTAATTCATTATTTTTTTTATGATAACTTTTACTATGTCAAATTTGTCAAAACTTGAATTTGTGGCACTTGACATCTCTGGAAAGAACTATTTATTATGAGTTCTCGATGCTGAAATTCACTTAGACGCTAAAGGTCTTGGTGATACCATTACTTAAGGTAATGAAACATCAACTCATGACAAAGTGAAGGCTATGATTTTCCTTCATCATCATTTGGATGAAGGATTGAAAGTTAAATATCTGACAGTGAAAGAGCCACTTGAATTGTGGACTGGTTTTAAGGAAAGGTATAACCACCTTAAGGCAACGGTATTGCCAAGGGCTCGTTATGAGTGGATACACTTACAGTTGCAAGATTTTAAGACCGTAAGCGAGTATAACTCTGTTGTATTTAGAATAACTTCCCAATTAAAATTATGTGGGGAAGTTATAAATGATGAGGACTTGTTAGAAAAGACTCTTACGACTTTTCATGCCTCAAATATGGTGTTACAATAACAATACCGTGAAAGGAGATTTAGAAAATATTCTGAGTTGATCTCATGCCTTCTGGTGGCTAAGCAACATAATACCTTTTTGATGAAAAATCATGAGGCCGGCCCCACTGGATACGCTCCATTTGCTGAAGCGAATGTGCTAGCAGCACGTGATAAGTCTGAAAGAAAACAAAACAATTATCGGGGCCATATGAATGTACGTGGGCGTGGCAAGGGACGATATAATAATCGTCATCGTGGTGGTCATTATAAACTGGAGAACAATATGGGTTCTCAAAATAATCCTTCAAGAGGCAAAATGTAATAACTGTCATCGATGTGGTATGAAAGGTTACTAGAAACTTGAAACGTGGTAGACCAATCAGTTCTAAAGATAAAAATCCTCGAAGGAGGAAGGGAACAAATGATCAAGGTGATCATAATACAGAGGTAGTGGCTCAAGAGGAGTCCTGAGACATAGCAAATGATAAGACCTCACAGGAAGTCCAAGTATCAGAAAATAATGAAAATGAAGAGATCTCAATAAGTTGTATCTCTAAGGGGAAAAGGTTGAAACGAAATGATATTGTTGTTGATAGTATTTTTGCGTATAATGTTGTTGAAATAATGCAACAAGATGAGGATCTCGAACCAAAATCTGCCGATGAATGTAGACAAATAAATGATTGGCCAAAATGGAAAGAAGCTATCCAGGCAGAATTAACTTCACTTGAAAAACGTGAAGCCTTCGGACCAATAGTTCGAACACTTGAAGATATAAAGCCAGTAGGGTACAAATGGGTTTTTGTGCAAAAATGAAATGATAAAAAGGAAGTCATTAGAAATAAAGCGCCACTTGTGGCACAAAGGTTTTCGCAAAGGCTTGACATTGATTATATGGAGACATATTCTCCTATGGTGGATGTTATCACCTTCAGGTATCTCATAAATATGGTAGTGCATGAAAAACTTGATATGCGTCTAATTGATGTTGTCAAAACCTATTTGTATGGATCATTAGATAACAAAATTTTTATGAAAATTCTTGAGGGATTTAAAGTGGTTGAAGCATATAGAAGTTTTCGTGAAACTTGTTCGATAAAGCTTCAGAATCCTTATACGGATTGAAACAATCAGGTCGTATGTGGTACAATTGCCTGAGAAGGGTACAAGAATGATCCAATTTGTCCTTGTGTCTTTTTAAAAAGGTATGGATCTGACTTTGTTATAATCGCTGTGTATGTTGATGATTTAAATATCATTGGAACTCCTGGGGAGCTTCCGAAAGCAGTAGACTGTTTAAAGAAAGAATTTGAAATGAAAGATCTTGGAAAGACAAGATTTTGTCTTGGTCTACAAATTGAGTATATGAAAGATAGAATATTTTTCCAGTGACCTTTCATACCACATCGGTGGCAGTTATTGCCTTTGCCTCTTGAAGGATTATTTTGAAGACCCATATTGTTCTCCGTTTATAAGGACCACCACGATGACGATTATTATATCGTCCCTTGCTAGTTGCCACGCCCACGTACATTCGTATTGCCCCGATAATTATTTTATTTTCTTTCAGACTTATCACGTGCAACTAGCACATTCGCTTCAGCAAATGGAGCGGATCCAGCGGGGCGAGCCTCATGATTTTTCATCAAAAGGGTATTATGTTGCTCAGCCACCAGAAGGCATGAGATCAACTCAGAATATTTTCTGAATCCCCTTTCACGGTATTGCTGTTGTAACACCATATTTGAGGCATGAAAAATCGTAAGATTCTCTTTTAACAAGTCTTCATCATTTATAACTTCCCCACATAATTTTAATTGGGAAGTTATTCTAAATACAACATAGTTATATTCGCTTACGGTCTTGCAAGTGTATCCATTCATAACGAGTCCTTTGCAATATCGTTGCCTTAAGGTGGTCATATCTTTCCTTAAAACCAGTTCACAATTCAAGTGTTTTTTTCACTGTCAGATATTCAACTTTCAATCCTTCATCCAAATGATGACGAAGGAAAATCATAGCGTTTGCTTTGTCATGATTTGATGCCTCATTTCCTTGAATAATGGTATCACCAAGACCTTTAGCGTCTAAGTGAATTTCAGCATCGAGAACCCATGATAAATAGTTCTTTTCAGAGATGTCAAGTGCCACAAATTCAAGTTTTGATATAGTGAAAGTTATCATTAAAAAAATAATGAATTAGAAATAATAAGAGCAACTAAAAATAACTTTCTGAATGCTAATAAATCACAAACATATTAGTTTTGTAGATTCGAACGATATATTTATGTTAACACACGTTTGCTATTGCTATTCATGCAAACATAAGTTTTTGCATATATAAGATATTATTGTGATTAACTTATATATATGACACTAAAATTTAATGATAAAATGCATGCTTCTACTTTTCTAGTTGTGAAGTACAAAAGACTTACAAAGTTAGTTATGATAGCAGAATAAACGAAAATTTAATCGTTGATTAAATTAGTTAGTATTCCAAGGCATAAATTTTCGAGAAACGTGAAACAATATATCACAGTGCTTTCACATTATATAACATGTGTATGTTAACCCTTTTTCCCCATATGACTTAAATATATTCATAAAGTAATGGGTAGACTAAAAACTACAAATGCATATCTAAAATATACTCAAACAAGAGATTGTACCATCAGATATATTAGCAATGACTTATCAAATAGACTAATCGAAAATAAAATAGTAAGTAATAATTAGCACAATAAAATGTATGATTTTTGTGTCCATTAAATTAAACAATACCTGAAGTAGAAATTCAAAATCTACTTGAAGAAGATTAGAGCTTCGTGCTGATAACGTGTTATAAAATAAAAGCAATTCAGTAAACATAAATAAGAAGCGGAGACAGGAAGAACTTTTCTTCTTCAATTGTGTGTATTTACCCATCTGTTACAAAGCCTTTACATAGGCATGAAAAGTGAAGCATCACTATTATAAAATAGTTGGAGGAATGGCCACTACACATTAAATGATGAGGCTCAACATGGACATCCATAACTATTATTTTTAACAGTTTTACCTTTAGCCCCCTTCGTCGTCACTTATTGGGTTGGCCATGCCTAGTTAAGCGCTTCAATCTTCCTTTTAATTGTAAAGACAAATCGTAACGGATTTATGTTAGTGAAACTCCAATTTTCTTTAGCAATTTATTATATCCATACATTGATGTCTGAGTGCCTTTACTTTTGAGCACTTAATGCAATGCAAGAATCCGAATTTTAAGTACTCAGCAGGCAATATTCTAAAATGAACCAGTTCACTTGTCAAAATTTTGTCCCTTATTCACACTTTTTAAGAATACTAGTTTTAGTCCATCGTATGCTATGTGCTATGATTGAGTTGTTTCAACTTAAAGGTATTATTATATTATAAGATATGTTCCAGAGTGGCCAAGCTTGATGAATGGGGCTATTTCAAAGACTCTTTCTGGTACATTTGTTGTTTCACGTTATGCTACCTGAGAGCTATATGTTGGAGCCAGAGGCGGACCATGTGTATGGGTGAGGGGTCACCGGACCCCGTAAACTTCGGCCGAAATCTTGTATATATATATATACGTATATACTTTGAAAATGATTAATTTAAAGCAATTGGCACCCTGAACACTAAAAGCATTGAGGGGGCACTGGTTGAGCAGAATAATGTGCCTCGGCGCGTAAAAATTTTGGGTCCGCCTCTGGTTGGAGCTTCTTATATGACATTTACAAGCTAAGCTATTATGGTTTTGGTGTATTTTTAGAACTATGCAGTGTTGTGTTCTTGCTGAACTTGAGATTCTAGTATTTTTTGTATTCTACTGTTGCTTCTCTCCACTGATTTTGAGTTCACCTATATCCTATTGATACTTCATCAGCTCATGAGTATTATTACCATTTATTAATCTTGAGTTTATGGATATTCGAACTACATAAAGTGATATATGTAATGGGTGACTACTGTTATTCCGGAATATGCAGACTTCCTATTTCTTTGAATTTTATGCCATGAGAACTGAGGTGATCATGACAGTATTGGCTGGCCAGTTGACCACCCAGCATATGCTCACCTTTTGCAGTTTGAAATGTAACCTAAATGGTAGGCTTGACAGGGTACTTATTGAAGGCCATAGGGAAATGTACTATTATTTGAAAATAGTTGCTGAATTTGAAGCGCTGATATCATTATTTATTTAGTACGGCGTCTCATCTTGTCATGGCAATATGGTCCGTAATAGTTTGTTTTTCCAAATGTTTCTTGTGTTGGTGCTTCAGAAGGTTGCATTAAATCATGATCCAAAGATTTTATGCATGGCAGGTTGCTGAGCGAGCTCTTTTCTTATGGAACAATGAGCATATAGTAGACTTGATCGCACAGAATCGACGTTCAATTTTGCCAATCATCTTTGAGCCATTAGAAAGGAATATGTTTGGTCACTGGAATCAGGCAGTTCACGGGCTGACCTCCAATGTCCGGAGAATGTTCTTGGAGATGGATTCAGAACTTTTCGAAGAGTGTGAAAAGGAACACAATGAAAGAGCAGCCGGTGCCAGCGGAGTTGTGGAGCAGCGCGAGCTGACTTGGAAGAAATTGGAAGAAGCTGCGGAACTGATCAGGTAGAACATGTTGGACAGTTGGAACAGCTTATCAATTCCAGCTGAGCTCTGTGCTAGTAGTACTTATCTCTCTCATTAACCAGAATGCTTAGGACGTCAAACAACGCACAGTGATGGTTTTTGACTTTGCAAACTGAAGCTGATTTGCTCCGAGTTGTTTTTCCATGCTTCCAACTGCTTTTCTATAATTTGAGTGAGGCAGGCTGAAGGTATGGACATTGTGTTATCGTTCCTTGGCAGATATAATGTGGAAGTTTTGTTTATTTTAGCTATTCAAAGACGATTATTCTTTAGCATTTTAGGACTAACCAATAATCAAACTTCTGGTCTTTATGATCACCCCCCACCCCCACGCCCGTCCTCCCACTACCATATTCTAGGACATGGAAATGGGAAAAGAAATTTATTATTCCATGGTTTCTTTATTGCCCTTGTATTTTGTTGGAAGTACGTTTTGATAGTGAGAATTTGCTAATTGTGACTTGTTTTTCTCTTCTGGTTCTATAAGCCAACTCATTTGTAGCAGTTCTCTTGAAAGGTTTTCAAAGCAAGCAAATCTTCAAGGTGTCTACTGGCCCCCATACCCGCCCCCCCCTCTCCCCGTATTCCAGCAGAGGTACCTCGGAAACAATAAAAAGAGAGAAGTGGCCTTGACAACGTCTGAAAAAAAACAATAGAAAGAGAAAAGTGAATGTTATGTATTATTGTTGGGGTTAGTTCTTGAGAATGGTCGCCACTTCTCCCAGGACCAGAATGATTATCGCTGCCCGATGGGTCTACATCCATCCCTGAATGTCGTCGGGTACTGTTAACTTCCCTGCCATTCTTGTAAGTGTCACCTGTAATCTGCATAGGTGTGTCCCCTCCCCCATGACCGCCAGGCATAAAAGTCATATTGTCAACTAGGGAGGTAGCGTCTATATAAACAAGTTACAGCTTAAGCTATCAGTTGGTGATTACTACACAGAGAAACTTTTTGGGGATCTTGGTTATGTTTGGCTTCATTTCAGTTGATAAAATCTATAACCGGGAGAAGCAGGAAATAAGATATCCAAGTAAAAGAAGTGATAGCAGTAGGAAGATATAAGCATACAGCATACTTAGCCCCAAGAGTTGGCCTTGGGTTTGATTTTATCTTCAAGAAACTAATATTGCAATAATCACACTCTAAGTTGCTCCGACGCGGCAGTTTACGTGTTGCACCCGTGTCGACACGATACTATTGTGGGTGTGAGTATAGGATCCGTACCGGATCTGGTCAAACATTATTGGGTACTTTGACATGATGGACGGAAAAATCTGAGACGAGATACAATGTGATTCCCGAAATCAAAACCAGAACTAGGGTAAAGTTCAAAAAAATAACATACCTTATCTAGGAAACCAATCTGTTACTTATCTACAACTTGAGAATTAAAAAGAAATTCATACTTTACAAGTTATACGTAAGTATTCCACGAATTTTTCATAATTTAGAGATACTTTATTTTGAATTATTTTTAATGGGATCTTTGCACCTGTATCCGTATCCCCGAATCTTAAAATTTACATTTCAAAGGATCCGACCTCTAGATTCGTATGTAACCGTATTGCTATCAATTAATTATATGCAAGAAGTGGGAGCACCTGGTTAATGATCCTTTGAAGTAGAAAATTTTCTTTAGATACATTCTTTGTAGAATAATATTACAATCTTTCACATCCTAAGTTTAGTATAGTAAGAGTATTAATGGCAATGTCAATAGGCCACCATTGTTGGTGATAACATACAAAATTAGAAGAGACATCAAAATGGTAGTGGTTGAAGGTGGTGATGATGATCCTGCCGCTGCAACGCTCCCAAATACCTTTTCTAAGAAGTCGCCGTCACCGTCGTTAGACCTAGCTCCGCCACCCTGATTGGTTCCGACGGTGGTTCTGGTTCTCCCACCATATGACATGGCCACAGTGGTATCCCTGTTGTATAATAGAAGACTTCTTTACCATTATCTACTGGCATTTAGTAACTGAGTAGAGGCAGATGGTTTTGTTATGCTAACAGAAGACTAGAATATTTTTCCTTTTATTTTTGTGTGTGTGGGGGGGGGGGGGGGGNATATAATAAAGAGTGGTCAGAAGTCAGAACTAACTAGAAATTTGTTATAAGAAACAAATACAGTGTTTTTGTTTTTTTCATTGAAGCCTTTTAACTGGAGATATCCTGTGAATAGCTAAGAGCAGGTAATGGTTTTAACAACTTTCTTTTAAAAATTAGAGGAAATCGATTATAAAAATATTATTAACAACTTCCTTTTAAAATTTAGGCTTCATATTAAACTTTGGTTTTAGGCTACAACATATGTTCGAGCCGCCCCTAAAAGTGACTATTCTTAAATGACTGAGTGTTGCACTAGAAAAGCCTAAAAAGGACTAGAGTCTTATCCTAGCAAAATGCGAAAAATATTAGTAGGTGATTTTTTCTCGTATGCTTAAGGTTCAGCGGGCACTCGATACTCACTGAAATAGTCGAAATGTGGTATAAGCTTGTCTAGACTACTATTATCAAAAAAAGAAAAGTAATTAAAAAAAAAGTAGTCTAAAAGGCCTCCAAGTTATTGATCTAGTGGCAAAAGTGTAGCGTGAGATATGTCGGTTTAAACACCGCTGCAGGTAAAAACATATTATTTAAGTAAAAATAACAGAGAGGAATTAACTTATTATAAGTCAAGTTTCAAACCGTGCGCCACTCACCTCTGAGGATTTCTTTGATTTTTTTTAAAAAAAAAAAAAAAAACCTAAAAGAGAACTTCAACTAGGCTACTTTGGGGTTGTGGTCAGCTTCTAGATTCTGAAAGCCAGCATTATCACATGGACCTATGCAGCATAACTTGGTAATATATTCTCTATTCTTATCATTTTCCTATATTCTTTGTTTCGTCATTTCAAAATTTATCCTCGTTTTTCTCCATAGGCAATGTAAAGAAAAGAATGGATACATTTACTTCCACTATTTTTTTCCTCGAATCATATACTCTTTCCACTGTATAAATCAACATGTTAACTGTGTCTCAGTTTCACCCTAGTTAGGTCAGCTCTCTAAATTAAACTCCCTCTGTCCCAAAATACTTGTCAATTTTGACTTTGCCATAAACGGTAGAATTAGATCAATCTAGTGAAGGGCTCACTGAAGAATCTCGTCTTCAGCTCCATACTAGAAATGCCGATCATGAAGGGACATCACTATTGTTCTTTTTGGCATTACAGGCAGTGGCGGATGCAAGATTAAAAGGTTCAAAAATTAAAAATTAAAAGAGATTGTGGCCCGTGGGAATTGAATTAGCAACCTCACAAAGGTTTTGCACCTCGGACCGCTGAGCTATACTTTTGAATTGTGTCAAAGGGATTTAACATATAATATATATATATATATATATAGAGAGAGAGAGAGACAAAATTAGTTTTGTCTTATACGTATAGTGTAATTTTCAAGAAAAAGGGGGCTCGGGTGAACCCGAGGTTTTATTGATGACTTTAGGCAAGTTTGAGAAGTTATAGGTATATGGAAAATAAGTTTAAAAGAGTACATTTCATAAACAACAGCGTATTTCATATTAATTTTACCTGGGGACACCAAGGACACCAGCATTCATAGTGAGTTGATCAATGAGAAAAGCAGATTTAGGCTCCATACTTGATGCCAATGCATATTGGTTGCTAATTCCATCACCTGAAGGAACAAAGTATGCTCCATTTACCATTTCATCCCCTTCCGTCCTCCAGTTCCACTGAGTCCAATCTTTCTCGTTTGTGTCAACTCGCTTCGTCACCTGCTTACCATTCGTGATCAAAGAGTACGAGTTCAAATTTCAGTGTTCTCGTCAATGGAAAATATCCACATTGCTAAAACTTGTCATACTTTTCGCTAATATCCAATTTGAAATAGAGGCGGATTCACTATTTACCTTTTCTAGCCAATTTATCTAGATTCTCAGAGTAGGAATTCAAATTTCAATGACACTGATCGTTCTCGTTAATGAAATACATCCACATTGTTAAAACTATGGGGAAAAAAAAAGTTACCTCCTTGGCATTAGGGTCCTCAGGTGCAGTAAAACGGTTGCCTTGACTGTTAATGGTGGGATTAGCGCTACCACCAATTGCATACATTTGCCATTCTGTAAAATCATTGTTGACTACATGTATATAACCTCTTCTACACCTTGGCATTCTCTGTACCAGCCCTTGTCCAAAATGATTAAAAGCTATTGTCACCTGATATTCCATCAATTTACATATCAAAAATCCAAAATTTTCATCTTTATGTATAATAATGAAAGAAAAAGTAATTGTGGGAAAATACTTACTTCATTCATTGTTCACGCCAAATCAAACAATCTAAAGAAAGTACATAGTTAAGTTATAAAAAAATTTATGCAATACAATTTTCTTATATTTATCTGCTGGCATCAGGATGCAAATAAGTCGGATGCCAGCATGCAAATAAGTCGCGTAACATTATGATCCATATGATAGCTTCTTGACCATTGAATATATAAGCCCCAAAGATTTCATTCTTATGCAAAAAGAAGTAGAAAGGGGAAATTACAAAAAACATTAGTACTTTTTTCATAAAGATACCAGAAAATTCATATAAATAACAGTGATCAAAGGCTAATCAAATTTAAATTCGCAGTTTTTGACTGCAACATACTTCAAAATAACTTGAAATGTCCAACTAGCAGACAAAATTAAATAATTGTGACATTTTGATTTCTGAACTGTCTTCTAGACGAACTAAATTCAAACTGTGACATCTTAACAACTCAAAATTTCTTTAAAACCTAATTTACAAAACAATTAAAAAGGTAATTAAGAATCTAACCTGCATGCCGAAATCAGGCAAGTAACGATCATCATGTCCCAAAAGCATTACTTTATCATGGTGAGTGAAATAGCTATTAGATATAGTAATAGCAGTAGATCCCATAATTGCATCAATTAAGCCATCAGTACAATGAGACAAAGCACAATGATCAATCCAAATATTCTTGGAACTATATATAGAAATTCCATCACCATCTGACATGCCTCTCCATCCAACCTCAGTTGTACTTTGTCTTATATTACTATTTCCAGATGGAACACAATTGTATACATGTATATTATGTATGATCACATTTGAGACATATTGTAAAGTTATACATCCACCCCCTGTAACATGCACGTTAGCTCCGCGCCCATCGATGGTTTTGTAATTATTTATCATCAGTTCATGTTTTAGTGTTATGACCATGTCTCCGGCGAAGGTGATCCAAAGAGGTTCGTCCTGGATCACCGCGTGCCGGAGAGTTCCTGGGGTTGGGTTCACCGTGTCTAAGTCGGAGGGATCGGTGACTAGGTAATACCGGCCGCCTTTTCCTCCGACTGCACCGTGACCGAACCCAATAGCACAGTCGGCGAGATGCTGGCGGTTGTTCGCCCAGTTTGGGTCGCACTTCCAGCAATCGTCTATTGGATTGCCGGTAAAACATTGGAAATTTGTTACTGTAGTGTCGAGTATTTGTCTTCTTGCAACGGATTCATTGACCCTCCTATCACCCAAAAAAAAGGAAAATATAAGAGATACTGTGTATTAATAAAAAATCTTGCGAAAAACAAAATGCATTAGCAAAAAGAGCCAATTCAAGCAGGGGCACAAGCGGTGTCAAAATTTCAAAAAAATAAATGAATGAATAAATTACTATAATGAAAAACGGTGTTATATTTTATATTTATACCCAATATCTTCATTTTGTATACTACCTATATATACATATTTATTAAAAATTTCGATAAAGCGATGTCACATAATACCGATTACCGTAAGATGTATCCGCTCCTGAATTCAAGAAAGTTGTGTATGTAATATGAGCAAAACCAAGATTAAATGTTTGAATCATATGTGAAAAAATAGAGAAATGCAGAAGAGATAAGGCAGTTATGAGCAAAATACAGGTGAAGAATTAAAACAAAAAAATAAATAAAATCATTTCACCTCTTTACTTCTTGAACAACATCTTCAGGAAAGGGGTGTTGATAAGGAAGAGTAAGATTAAAGGTAGCTATAATAAGAGGAGATAAGGTTAAGAAGAAGATGAAGAAGAAAAAGATAATGCAAGTATAAGAAAGCATTCTTGAAAGGAGGAAAAATGGTGATGAGTTGTATTCTTGTTATTGTACTTATGTTCTGATTCTTGTTTTTGAATGCTCAGCTAAGAAAGTTGCAAATTTGAGGAAAATTATAATGTCTTTTATATAGTAGATATAATAAAAGTGGAAATGATTAATTATTAAAAGAATATTTAGCTTTATACTGGGGTCTTGGATTTCATAGGGGTATATTTGATGAAGGAAGTAATTTTAGAAATGGTGGCTGTGATGTTGAAACCAGCCAAAATCCAATTCCCATAGAAGGGAAATTTAAGAGGAATAGAGGATAGAGAGACTAGCTGTTTTTGTTCTTTCTATTCTCCTTTGCCAATTGCAGCCTCCTTCAGTCTATCACATTCCTGTCTTGCATCTTAATTATTCTAGGAGTTATTATTAATTTTTAAGAAAGAAAAGTTTGGATTTTTATCCAAGAAAGCGGCTTATACAAAATGTACAAACAACTCCTTCCCCTCTTGGTGGTTTTTAAATTAAGATTCGTGTCGCATAAAATCAGGTCGCCTGAGATCTATCAGAAGTTTTCTCACTCTAAAGACTTGAACTTGAAACATTTGATTAAGAGTAGAAAGTTCATGTACATTCCATTATATTCAGTGCCGAATGCAATTCATTCATCATAACTCGATATTTTAAAAGTAATAAATACTTATCTTAACACCTACTAAATTTTCTACAAATATTAGAATTATAACTATTATTTAAGAATATTATAATTTTAATATTAAAAACTTTAAAGATTGAATCAATTAAATTTGCGTATTTGACCACAATCTACCCGTGGGGTTGGCGGTTAAGGTTGGTTCCGGTTGGAATTGGCGGTTAAGGTTGAAAAGGTCAAAAGTGTTATGGCTACTTTTGGGATTGAGATTCTTTGCTGAAATTGAGATAGATTATGGAGGTTAACATCTCTGGATCAGGATAAGAACCTTTTTCCTGCTACGTAAAGTCTTAAACGGTGTGAAAGTTAAGATTTCCTAAACTCTATGTAATACGTTGGGTGTACATGAACACAGTTAGTTCGGTATTATTAAAATTAAACTAAACTCATTATATCGGTTTGGATTGGTTCAGTTTTGGAGAGGCTTTTCATATTTTTTGTTACTTAACATATATTTACTTATAAAAAATTGAACAAAGTAAGATTGAAATAATTTCATAGTAAAAATTTAAAAAATATTAATATTCTTATGGGAAATTTAGTTAGTAACACATGAGAGTTATTTTTTTAGTCGTATGCAATAATTTTACATTGATGTACACTTTCAAGGTTAACCGAATTTAAAAATTAAACATAAAAATCAATATGATACCCAAATAATAATAAACACTTCATATTCGAAATAGATATAAGAATTTAATAGATCTTGACATATGAATATGGAAGAACAAAAAGATTGATGCATTTTAGTAACACTTGATAAGAAAGTGATCATACAATTCATTATTCAAGGTTAATAAATATGGAGCACTTCATCTTTTATTAAATATTATATCCCGTAAGAGAATCCCAAATATTTTAGGACATTTTAAAAAGAAAATTCTATATAAAATCTTAGTATATATAAAAGTTATATATGTATATATCAGTTTAATTCGGGTTTTTTACTCAATACCAAACCAAATCAAATCAAACCTAGTCAGATTTTTTAATCGATTTGGTTTGACTTTTCGATTTGATGCGATTTTTCGGTTCGATTTGTACATCCCTAGTAATACAATATCAATTGTTTACCCTTTTCTCAAGGCCATACCAACAATAAATTCAATTTTTAAACATATAACAAGAATTTTTATATATTTACGCCTCCTAAAAAAGATAACTACAAGCTGTAGTAAAAACATGTTTTTCACCAAAGAAATTCAAAGATGCGAATAAGTTAAAGGGATCACCCTTCATCGGAAAATTACACTGCGTATATAGGTAAAGTATTAGATTTTAAAGGTATATAACATATATTGAACACCCTTTCTCAGAGAATTTTTTTCACTTATTTCAAATTTGAACACCCTTTAGTAAATTCCTAACTTCGCCACTGTAGGTGATCAAAAACTTAACCTTAAATATACAGTATAATTTTCGATCGAAGGAATCCCCTTCCGCCGATGCATCTAGCTCCACCCCTGGCTACAAGTAATTTCTTCTAATAGGTGCGTAGAGCAACTGGTTCAACGTGCAATTTAAATGGAAAAAAACGACTCTACAAATAATGAAACTAAAAAAAATTATAATGGCCACAAAACCGATGGATCTAGGTGTGAAATGAGTTGCTTGAAAATTAAAATAAGACGGACAACTTGGTTATAGTAAGTTAAATTACATTTATTCGCCATAAGTAAAATCTTAATGCATTAGGTGAAAGGATCTCGATATTTTTCAGATACCCAACTTTTTATCTTTTGGTGGAAAGGAGGGAAAGACTAGAGCCAAAATATGCTTCAACATCGGAATAATGTATCAGATGAGATACAGTCTTTACTAATTTTATGATATAAGGAAATCATATAATTGTAAATTTAATATTACAGAGACACAATTAGACAATTCAACGAGAATTCATTTTTTTCAACCTTTTAAATATATACTGCTTACAAAAATATTCTGGTATTCCATTTGCGAAGTTGAACTCCACATCTTCCTCGATTGTGGTGGACAACACTTTCAACTTATCTTTTACCTTTATATTGTTAAGAATTTAAGTAGGAGTACATAGGTTAAAATAAAATTCAAACAATATATATTTCAAAATGACCTTTTTTTTTTTGTTTCATTAATATGTTAAGTTATAGCACTGCTTCCTTTAATCTTTTTAATAAGAATTCCTCGACTAAACGCATAAGGCAACTGACAAAAACATAAAAGAAAATGCACTATTTGCTTTTTAAAAAAATATATACAATTTGCTAATAGTAGTACTTTTTTTTATTAAAAAAATTAACTATTTGCTAATACTAATATACATTGCTGTCAAACTAAACAATTGACATCAGTGACTGAGTGGATTACCTTTTAGCTTCTTATTCTTATGCTCGAGACTGTGGCTTGACTTTTTGGCTTCTTTTTTACTTTTTATGTTTTGCAGACATGATATACAATTTTCATCTTTTTTTGGTGTATGTTTTTGCAAAAAATTAACTCTATACAATGATACTGTAAAGTTTTTTTTTTTTTTAACTAACATGTCATTTACAAGGTTATTACATGTAGCTGCTGCTCATAATAAATAATATAAATAACCTGAAAATAAAGTACGTACACTTCTTCACCATATTTAAATACACTAATAGTAGAAAAAATTCATTACATTGTCACTGGATATAACTTAATTAAATCATCTAGAAATAATATATTTATTAAAGTGTAATTATTATTATTTTATTATCAATTATTATAAAAGCTATATATTCTATCTCCTCAGTCCTCATGTTACTTGTGCTTTTTTGGGAGCCCCTTTTATCCCTTAGTTTCTAAAACTAACTTTTTATAGCTTTTAAGGTCAAAAGAATGCAGCAAAGCCAGGTAGGATATATGCGATCCTTGTCAGCAAGTATGGAATTGTCGTTTCAAGACAAACATAAGGTAGGGATGTATTTTAGTCGAGTTTCTAAAATCAACTTATTTTGAGAAATATTTTTTTGTAAAGTATTTTTTTTTAAAAGTATTTTTTGATAAGAAATAATTTGTGTTTGGTTAATTAATTTTAAAAACACTTATGAGCAGCAATTTAAAGCCTGTTTGGCCAACCTTCTCCAAGGCCAAAAAAAATGTTTTTTTTTTCAATGTTGAAGTGTTTGGCCAAGCTTTTTGAAGAAAAAAAGTACTTTTGAGCAGAAGTAGAAGCAGTTTTGGAGAAGTAGAAAACGTAGCAAACACTTTTATGAAAAATACTTTTGAGAAAAATACACTTATAAACACTTATTTTTTTTACAGTTTGGCCAAACACAAATTTTTGCTCAGAAGTGCTTTTTAAATTAATTAACCAAACACAAACTGCTTCTCACCAAAAGTACTTTTTAGAAAACGATTTTGACAAAAAACACTTCTCAGAATAAGTTGATTTTAGAAGCTTGGCCAAACAAACAAGATATTAGTATTTGGCCAAGTTTCTAAAAAGTGGTTTTAAGTGTATTTTTGTCAAAAATACTTTTCAAAGAAGTGCTTTTTAGGAGAAGCTACTTTTTTCGGCTTCTAAGATCAAAAACACCATTTTTTCTTTTAAAAACTTGGTCAAACACTTCAACTTTGAAAAAAATATTTCTTATTTAAAACAAAAAATACTTTTGACCTGGGAGAAGTTTGGCCAAGCAGGCTATAAATTGCATAAGAAAACTCTTCATATTGCAAGCATCAAATTTCATTGTCAAGCTTAAAAGAAACTAATGTTGTTATGAGATTTTTTTTCCTTCAAAAATGTAACGACCCGGTCGGTCGTTACACAGAATTTGTATTATATTTATTGTTATTGCCTTGTCATATGTTGGTTATACTATTTAGGGTGTGTTAGAGTTTGTTAGCTCAGGTTCGGAGTGGTTATAGAAGGAGTTAAGACACTTAGCCTCTAAAAGTAACTTTAGAGTTGAAAAAGTCAACTAAGAGTTGACTTATTGGTAAACGATCTCGGAATGCGGATTTTATAGCTCGAATAGATATTTAGGTGATTACTTAGGAGTGTGTTCGAAATATTTTTGTGATGTCCGGTGTAGAATTAGGCTTGAATTGGCAAAAGTTAGTTTTTGGTGATTTTCGATCGACATTGGAAAATAGGCTATCGGGGTCGGAATGGAATTACGGAAGTTGGGACATGTTGTAATAGCATTTTGGATATGTGTGCAAAATTTCAGGTCAATCGGATGTGTTTTGATTGGTTTCGGCGTCGTTGTTGGAATTTAGGAATTTCAAAGTTCATAGGCTTGAATTTGATGTGATTTTGGTGTTTTGATGTTTCGAAGGCTCAACTAAGTTCGAATAATGTTATGGGACGTGTTGGTATATTTGTTGAGATTTTCGAGGGCCTCGGGTGGATTTCGAAAAATTAACGGATCAATTTAGACTAGAAGAAAAGCTGGTGCATTTTTTTCACAACATCATGAACAATAACTCAGGTGAACAGTAACTCGGATGAACAGTAAATCGGGCGAATAGTAACTCGGGTGAACAGTAAAACGCATGAACAGTACCGCGAAAATTCTGGACAGTATAAAAATAAACCCTCCGCGACCAATACCCACTTTTTTACCATTTTTGTACGGAAAGCGAGCTTTTGAGGCGATTTTGAAGAGAGGGAATCATTGTTCTTCATTGAGATAAGAATTTGGACCCTAATACTCGATTATATGTGATTAAGGATCAAATATTAGTGTTTAATTCATGAAAATCAGTAGAAAAAGATGGAGTTAGGGCTTGAGATTATGAGACCTTTAGGGTCGAGTTGAGGGGTCAAACGAACTCTGATTTTAGCGTTATTTATATGTATGAACTCGTGAGATGATGAAGAACATTTTGGTATAAAATTTGTCGAGTTCAGAGACGCGGGCCCAGGGGTCGGGTTTTGGCTAATTTCGGGTTTTGTGCTAAAATTGATACTTTTCAATTGGAATTCATTCCCTTAACATAATTTGATGATAAAAATCTGATCTTGGTAGATTTGGAGCACTCGAAAGTTGATTCGAGAGGCAAGCGGGTTGTAGAGTAGCTTTTCGGGCTAGTTTGAGGTAAGTAATATTTTTAAATCCTGTCATGAGGGTATGAAATCCCGGAGTTTACATCGTTTCACGGTTTTGGAGTGACACACACACTGGATGAAGGGTGTGGGGCATGCACGAATTGGAAATTTGGAAATATGTTCCCTTTTTAGGCAACTATTGAGTTGCAAAACTGCTTTTAAATCCTATTCTTTATAGTATAGATATGTTTTAATATAATTGGGTTGTAAGCCATGTTTGGGGCCTAGTGCCGATCTGTTTTAACCCCTTGGGGGCTATTTTCCTGATAATTCCTCACTTAGAAATTATGATTTTACACTCAGTCTTTCTGATAAATTGTTTTGACACTCAGCGCTTGTTGATATTAATTTTTGAAATGAAATACTGTTTTGGGTCGAGAACCCTGTTTATTTATGGCTCGAGTGGCATGTTGAGAGTGTCTGACTGAGTGAGGCCGAGGTCCAATATTGTGAGGATGTTATGATATGAGAGAGGCTGATTGCCTGAGAGTGATTGATGCCATGATTTGGCTTGTTTATAGCGTTTGGGCTGTAGGAGCCCCTCCGGAGTCTGTACACACTCCCAGTGAGCGTATGTACCTACTGAGTGCGAGTGTCGAGTGCTGAGCGACGAGTGATTGGGAGGCATGAGTGACAGCGAGGATGCCCGAGGGGCTGATACTGAGTGACCGTGAGGTGCTGAGTTATTGTTACAGAGTGATGGTGAGGTGCTGAGGGAATATTTATGAGTGATGATTGTAGCCTGAGGGGCAGATTTTGATGATATTTTACTGAGTTTTGATTATGATTCACTTCATTTTTCAAACTGATATTTTTGGGAGTTTTACTGAGAAATACTGGAAAATATACTTGTTTTAAAGAATTTTTATGGAAACAAGTTGAACTTCTATATACCTTATTGAGTCGTGGCATTTTATTATTTTGTGGATTGGTGTATTTGTGCTGTGTGTTTCTTATTCTCATACTGTGATTTATTTTCATTACTACTGAGTTGGCATACTCATCATTACTCCATGTACCTCTGTGTACAGATCCAGGTACTAGTAAGGAGCAGTAGCCATATTCGTTCGTTATCAGCAGCATTTACAGGATTTCGAGGTAGCTGTTCAGCCTCCGCAGCTTCTCCACTTCCCTTCTTCTTATAGTATTAGCATTTTATTCATAGACATTTATTAAGACATTAGCAGAGTTAGTTATATTCTTAGATTCTCATGACCATGTTGACTCCAGTCCTAGGGGAATTGTTTAGACATTGGATTATTTTATATTTGCCTAAAGACTTAGGAAATTTTCATGCTTGTTATGCTGATATATAATGATATTGCGTTATTTGATTAAACTAAGTGTGTAGTTATGTGATGGTTGGCTAGCCTAGTTCCACGATAGGCGCCATCACGGCCTGTTGGGATTTGGGGTCTTGACAAGTTGGTATCAGAGCTCTAGGTTACATAGGACTCAACGATCATGAGCAGGTTTTAGTAGAGTCTTGCGAATCGGTATGGGGATTTCTGTAGTTATCTTCGAGAGGCTGTAGAACTCTTAGGAAAAAAGAAATTTCATTTTCTTGAACTCTTTCTTGCCAATCTATTGGTTCTTGAAATCTAAACTTATGTTGTTCCATTCTCTCACAGATGGTGAGGAGACGCAATACCGATTAGGGTGGCCAGACACCAGCCAGACCCACAAGGGGTCGGGGCCGTGGTGGAGTTAGGGGACCAGCCCGTGCAGCAGCCGGGACAGTACCACAGGATCCCCCTGTCATTCAGGATCAGGTTCCCGCCGAGGGTACTCCAGCGGGACAAGCTCAGGCACCAACAGTGCCTATTGTTATTCTGGGTCTTCAGGAGACTCTGGCTCAGATATTGACGGTATGTACTAGTTTAGCTCAGGAAGTTGCTATGTCTACTACTGCCACTGCAGCTCAGGCCGCGCGAGGCATTCAGACTCCAGCTGCCCGGACACCTGAGCCAGCTGTACAGGGTATTCAGGCACCGGGGGCAGTCCCAGCCCAGTCGGTTGCCCTAGTTCAGGACTATGTGGTTCCTGCTATGCCTGAGGATGATCAGCGCAGGCTGGAGAGGTTCAACAGACTTCAGCCTCCGACTTTCAGCAGTACAGAGGGCGAGGATGCCCAAGGGTTTCTAGATAAGTGCTAGAGGATACTACGTACTGCGGATAATTAGCAGGGTCTCATTTGCTACATTTCAGTTTGCTGGTGCTGCTTTCACTTGGTGGGAGGCATTTGAGAGGCGTAGGCCGGTTGGTTCAGCACCACTCACCTGGCATAAGTTCTCCACGCTCTTTTTGGAGAAGTATGTTCCTCCGTCCCACAGAGAGGAGCAACGCAGACAGTTTGAGCAGCTGCGCCAGGGAGAGTTGTCAGTTACTCAGTACGAGATAAGGTTTTCCGAGTTGGCTAGACATGCTTCGGAGTTAGCTCCTACTGACAGGGAAAGCATCAGGAGGTTTGTAGATGGTCTCACATATCAGCTTCGCATTTTGATGACCAGAGAGAGGGTGTCTGGAGCCACATTTGAGCAGGTTGTTGACATAGCTCGAGACATTGAGTCGGTTCGCAGGCAGGAGCGTGAGGAGAGGGAGGCCAAGAGGCCTCGGTGATCAGGTAGCTTCAGTGGTGCCCCTTCCAAAGGGCAATTTCAAGATAGCAGAGGTCGTCCATTTAGACCTCCACAGCCAGTCCGCTCAACCTATAGTGGCGCATCTTCGGGGCAGGGTTCCTGCAGCTCTCATCAGGGTCGTTCATCTTTTAGCGCCCTTCCAACTCAGAGCTCCTCCAGAGCATCATCATATCAGGGTTCCTCTATGCATGGTTCGTCCGGTGGTTATCATGGTGGCAGGGGTTCCCTTCAGTCCCCATCTCCAGCTCCAAGTAGTTGCTTTGAGTGTGGAGAGGTTGGTCATGGATAGAGGTTTTGCCCTCGTCGTGCTAGTGGATCATCTCAGTAGAGGGTTCATCCCTCAAATTCAGCCCCAGTCACTTCACCACCTACTCAGGCAGCCAGGGGTGGCATTCAGACAACTATAGGCCGCCCTAGAGGAGGAGGTCGAGCAGGTGGAGGCCAGCCACGTATTTATGCACTTCCGGCTAGGCCTGATGCTATGGCCTCAGATGCGGTGATTACATGTACTATCTCAGTTTGTCACAATGATGCTTTGGCTTTATTTGACCCTGGTTCCACATACTCTTATGTTTCATCATATTTTTCTCACTTTCTGAATATGCCCCGGAGTCTTTAGTTACGTATGTTCATGTTTCGACTCCGGTGGGCGATACTATTATTGTGGACCGTGTGTACAAGTCGTGTATTACATATATTGGGGGTCTGGAGACCCGAGTGGACTTGATGTTACTTAGTATGGTTGATTTTGATGTGATACTGGGCATGGGTTGGTTATCCCCATGTCATGTTATTCTTGATTGTCACGCTAAGACCGTGACCCTGGCTATGCCCGGAGTTCCGAGAGTTGAGTGGAGAGGGTCTATAGAGCATGTGCCTAGCAGAGTGATTTCTTATTTGAAGGCTCAGCGTATGGTTGATAAAGGATGTGAATCTTATCTTACTTTCGTGAGGGATGTTAGTAGTGAGACCCCTTCTGTTGATTCGGTTCCTGTGGTTCATGATTTTCCGGACGTATTCCCTGCAGACCTGCCAGGCATGCCACCTGATAGGGACATTGATTTTGGTATTGAATTGGTGCCAGACACCCAACCTATCTCTATTCCACCTTAACATATGGAACCAGCGGAGTTGAAAGAATTGAAAGAGCAGCTTCAGGAACTCTTAGATAAGGGGTTCATCCGGCCGAGTGTATCACCTTGAGGTGCACCGGTGTTGTTTGTGAAGAAGAAAGATGGCTCCACGCGTATGTGCATTGATTATAGGCATTTGAATACAGTTACGATGAAGAACCGGATCCTTTGCCCCGTATTGATGACTTGTTTGATCAGCTTCAGGGAGCTAAGGTGTTATCCAAGATCGATTTGAGGTCGGGATATCACCAATTGAAGATTTCAGACTCTGACATTCCGGAGACTGCTTTCAGGACCAGATATAGTCATTATGAGTTTATGGTTATGTCATTTGGTCTGACCAATGCCCCAGTCGCGTTCATGCAATTGATGAACATCGTGTTTCAGCCTTACCTTGATTCTTTCGTCATTGTTTCATTGATGACATCCTGGTTTATTCCCGTAGCCAGGAGGAACATGCTCATCACTTGAGGATTGTGTTGCAGAGGTTGAGGGAGGAGAAGCTTTATGCAAAATTCTCCAAGTGTGAGTTTTGGCTTGGTTCAGTAGCTTTCTTGGGGCACGTGGTGTCTAGTGAGGGTATTCAGGTTGATCCGAAGAAGATTGAGGCGGTGCAGAGTTGGCCCAGACCGTCCTCAGCTACGGATATTAGGAGTTTCCTTGGTTTGGCGGGATATTACCGTTGCTTTGTGGAAGGATTCTCTTATATTGCTTCACCATTGACCAGATTGACCCAGAAGGGTGCTCCATTCATATGGTCCGATGAGTGTGAGGAGAGCTTTCAGAAGCTCAAGTCAGCATTGACCACAGCTCTGGTACTAGTTTTGCCTACTGGTTCGAGTTCTTACACAGTCTATTGTGATGCTTCTAGAGTTGTCTTGGGAGCGGTGTTGATACAGGACGGTAGGATGATTGCCTACGCGTCTAGACAGTTGAAGGTGCACGAGAAGAATTATCAAGTGCACAATCTTGAGTTAGCTGCCATTGTTCATGCCTTAAACATTTGGCAGCATTACTTGTATGGGGTACAGTGTGAGATTTTCACTGATCATCGTAGCTTGCAGTATCTGCTGAGGCAGAAGGATTTGAATTTGCGACAGAGGAGATGGTTGGAGCTTCTCAAGGATTATGACCTTACTATTTTGTATCACCCGGGAAGGGCTAATGTAGTGGCCGATTCCTTGAGTCGCAGAGCCGAGAGTTTGGGGAGTCTAGCTTACCTTTCAGCAGAGCGACCTTTAGCACTTGATGTTCAGGATTTAGCGGGTCAGTTAGTGAGATTGGATTTTTCAGACCCTCCGCGGGTATTAGCTAAGATGGCTTCCAGGTCTTCCCTCTATGATCAGATTAGAGCTCGGCAGTATGATGATCCGCATATCTTAGTACTTCAGGATAAGGTCCATCGGGATGATTCCAGGGATGTGACTATCGGTGATGACGGTGTTATGAGGATGCAGGGTCGTATTTGTGTGCCCAGTGTGGATGGTCTTCGAGAGTTAATATTAGCAGAGGCTCACAGCTCGCGGTATTCCATTCATACGGGTGCCGCGAAGATGTATCAGGATATGAGACAACAGTATTGGTGGAAATGGATGAAGAGGGATATTGTTGAGTATGTATCACGGTGTCTCAACTGCCAGCAAGTCAAGTATGAGCACCAGATACCAGGTGGGTTACTTCAGAGGTTAGATATTCTGGAGTGGAAGTGGGAGCGGATCACTATGGACTTTGTAGTTGGACTTACACGGACTTTGAAGGGTTTCGATGCTATTTGGGTCATTGTGGATAGGTTGACCAAGTCTGCGCACTTCATTCCTGTCAGTACTACTTATACTTCGGAGCAGTTAGCGAGTATCTACATCTGGGATATTGTCTGATTGCATGGGGTTCCAGTTTCTATCATTTCTGACAGAGGCACACAATTCACATCTCAATTTTGGAGGGCCGTACAGAGAGGTATGGGTACTGAGGTAGAGTTGAGCATTGAATTTCATCCTCAGACCGACGGGCAGTCGGAAAGGACTATTCAGATTTTGGAAGACATGTTACGTGCTTGTGTGATTGATTTTGGTGGTTCATGGGATCAGTTTCTGCCATTACGGAGTTTGTATATAATAAAAGCTACCAGTCCAGTATTCAGATGGCCCCGTATGAGGCTTTATATGGTAGGAGGTGTAGATCTCCGGTTGGTTGGTTCGAGCCCGGTGAGGCTAATCTATTGGGCACATATTTGATTCAGGATGTGTTGGAAAAGGTGAAGTTGAATTAGGAGCAACTTCACACGGTGCAGTATAGGCAGAAGAGTTATGCGGACCGAAAGGTCCGGGATGTGTCGTTTATGGAAGGTGATAAGGTACTGCTGAAGGAATCACCCATGAAGGGTGTTATGAGGTTCGGAAAGAGGGGAAAGCTGAGTCCTCGGTTTATTGGTCCTTTTGAGGTGATTCAGAAGGTTGGGGAGGTGGATTATAGACTTGCCTTGCCACCTAGCTTGTCGAGTGTTCATCCGGTATTTCATGTGTCGATGCTCAGGAAGTATGTTAGTGACCCGTCTCATGTCTTGGACTTCAGCACAGTTCAACTCGAGGATGATATGTCATATGAGGTTGAGCCAGTGGCTATTTTGGCTCGCGAGGTCAGAAAGTTAAGGTCCAAGGATATAGCTTTGGTGAAGGTTCAGTGGAGAGGTCAGACAGTAGAGGAGGCTACTTGGGAGACTGAGCGGGAGGTGCAGGGCAGATATCCTCACTTTTTTGAGATTCCAGGTATGTTTCTAGACCCGTTCGAGGACGAACGTTTGTTAAGAGGGGGAGAATGTAACGACCCGGTCGGTCGTTACACAGAATTTGTATTATATTTGTTGTTATTACCTTGTCATAGGTTGGTTATACTGTTTAGGATGTGTTAGAGTTGGTTAGCTCAGGTTCGGAGTGATTATAGAAGGAGTTAAGACACTTAGCCTCTAAAAGTAGCTTTAGAGTTGAAACAATCAACTAAGAGTTGACTTATTCGTAAATGATCTCGGAATGCAGATTTTATGGCTCGGATAGCTTCATTAGGTGATTTGAGACTTAGGAGTGTGTTCGAAATACTTTTGTGATGTCCAGTGTAGAATTAGACTTGAATTGGAGAAAGTTAGTTTTTGGTGATTTCCGATTGGCAGTGTAAAATAGGCTATCGGGGTCGGAATGGAATTCCGGAAGTTTGAACAGGTTTGTAATAGAATTTTGGATATGTGTGCAAAATTTCAGGTCAATCGGATGTATTTTGGTTGGTTTCGGCGTCGTTCGTGGAATTTAGGAATTTCAAAGTTCATAGGCTTGAATTTGATGTGATTTTGGTGTTTTGATGTTGTTTTTGGTGTTTCGAAGGCTCGACTAAGTTCGAATGATTTTATGGGACGTATTGGTATATTTTTTGAGATTTTCGAGGGCTTCTGGTGGATTTCAAAAGGTTAACGGATCAATTTAGACTAGAAGAAAAGCTGCTGCATTTTTTTCACCGCAGCATGAACAGTAACTCGGGTGAACAGTAATTCGGATGAACAGTAACTCGGGGTGAATAGTAACTCAGGTGAACAGTAAAATGCGTGAATAGTACCGCGAAAATTCTGGACAGTATAAAAATAAACCCTCCGCGACCAATACCCATTTTTTTACCGTTTTTGTACGGAAAGAGAGCTTTTGAGGTGATTTTGAAGAGAGGAAATCATTGTTATTCATTGAGGTAAGGATTTTGGACCCTAATACTTGATTATATGTGATTAAGGATCAAATATCAGTGTTTAATTTATGAAAATCAGTAGAAAAAGATGGAGTTAGGGCTTGAGATTATGAGACCTTTAGGGGTCGAGTTGAGGGGTCAAACGAACTCCGATTTTAGCGTTCTTTATATGTACAAACTCGTGAGACGATGAAGAACATTTTGGTATAAAATTTGTCAAGTTCTGAGACGCGGGCCCGGGGGTCGGGTTTTGGCTAATATCGGGTTTTGTGCTAAAATTGATACTTTTCAATTGGAATTCATTCCCTTAGCATAATTTGATGATAAAAATCTGATCTTGGTAGATCTGAAGCACTCGGAAGTTGATTCGAGAGGCAAGCGGGTTGCAAAGTAGATTTTCGGGCTAGTTTGATGTAAGTAATGTCTTTAAATCCTGTCCTGAGGGTATGAAACCCCAGAATTTACATCCTTTCACGGTTTTGGAGTGACGCACATACTGGATGACGAATGTGGGGCGTGCACGAATTGGAAATTTAGAAATATGTTCCCTTTTTAGGCAACTATTGAATTGTGAAACTGCTTTTAAAGTCTATTCTTTATAGTATTGATATGTTTTGATATAATTGGGATGTAAGCCATGTTTGGAGCCTAGTGCCGATCTGTTTTAACCCCTTGGGGGCTATTTTCCTGATAATTCCTCACTTAGAAATTATGATTTTACACTTAGTCTTTCTGATAAATTATTTTGACACTCAGCGCTTGTTGATATTAATTCTTGAAATAAAATACTGTTTTGGGTCGAGAACCCTGTTTATTTATGGCCCGAGTGGCATGTTGGGAGTGTCTGAGTGAGTGAGGCCGAGTGCCTGAGAGTGATTGATGCCATGATTTGGCTTATTTATAACGCTTAAGTTGTAGGAGCCCCTCCGGAGTCTGTACACACTCCTAGTGAGCGCAAGTACCTACTGAGTGCGAGTATCGAGTGCCGAGTGACGAGTGATTGGGAGGCATGAGTGATAGTGAGGATGCCCGAGGGGTTGATACTGAGTGCCCGTGAGGTGCTGAGTCCCTGTTACATAGTGATGGTGAGGTGCTGAGAGAATATTTATGAGTGATGATTATGGCCTGAGGGGCAGATTTTTGATGATATTTTACTGAGTTTTGATTATGATTCACTTCATTTTTCAAACTGATATTTTTGGGAGTTTTATTGAGAAATACTGGAAAATATACTTGTTTTAAAGAATTTTTACGGAAACTGGTTTGAACTTCTATATACCTTATTGAGCCGTGGCATTTTATTATTTTGTGGATTGATGTATTTGTGTTGTGTGTTTCTTATTTTTAGACTGTGATTTATTTTTATTACTACTGAGTTGGCGTACTTATCATTACTCCATGTACCTCTGTGTACAGATCCAGGTACTAGTGCGGAGCAGTAGCCATATTCATTCGTTATTAGCAGCATTTACGGGATTTCGAGGTAGTTGTTCAGCGTCCGCAGCTTCCTCACTTCCCTTCTTCTTATAGTATTGGCATTTGATTCATAGACATTTATTAAGGCATTAGCAGAGTTAGTTATATTCTTAGATGCTCGTGGCCATGTTGACTCCAGTCCTGGGGGAATTGTTTAGACAGTAGATTATTTTATATTTGCCTAAAGACTTAGAAAATTTTCATGCTTGCTATGCTGATATTTAATGATATTGCGTTATTTGATTAAACTAAGTGTGTAGTTATGTGATGGTTGGCTAGCCTAGTTCCACGATAGGCGTCATCACGGTCTGTTGGGATTTGGGGTGGTGACAAAAAAGAAAAAGGAAAATCACAAATTTAAAGAGCTAACATATACCATTGTTGCATTTATACATATTCCGATGAACCCACACTACAACAAAAATCTTTCACAATATCAATCTTTTTTTTTAGATTATCATATTGATCGAGTTTGTTATGAAAAGTTACGTACGTGCCTATTAAATTGTAGGTTAGCTTACTTTTATAAGATAAAATTACTTTATATTGTTAGTGCACACAATGTATTTAAACTCATCAACCCCTTACTTTTACGTGAAACTCTTGTCTAGGTACATTAGACCTCATCAACCCCTTACTTTTTTTACCATTAAAATTCCTTTTTCCCCCATGCATTTACTATTGCAAATCGCAATGTGTACTCTCTCTTTTTCTTTTTCTTTTTTTTTAAAACTTTTCTTATAAGAAAATATATCCTTTTTTTCCCCTTTTCTTTTTGATCAAGAAGATACATGTTAAATGCATGTGTATGACTTGGAATGGGGTATTTATGATAAGGATTTTGGAAGGGGTAGCCGATAAATGAGTGGCAAGTCTACGTGTATTTTGTCCAAGCAAAGAAGTTATGCTTTTGTGCATTGCCTCGAGACACAGAAATATCAAAACACAAAAATGAGACGCGTAAAGTTGTTTCCCAAAAGTGCTCAACTTGGACTTGCTTTCATTTCTCTCCGAATCAAAGTATCGATTTTATTCTCTAATGATATCTACCGTGGAATTAAACAAAAAAAGATAGAAAAAAAGTGGACTTTCGATGATACATTTAATGGATTAAGCCAGACAAAGATACTCTTAACAACATGGTATGATATGATACTATTTGATTTGGACCAAACTCGCACATTTTTTTAAGAGACATCATACGGTTAAGTTTATCCTTACCTTGTATATTTAGCTTTTTTTCTTATCAATGTTAATGTAGACTTTGTTCCGAATTATCTTACCCTCGCACATATTAAAAAAAAGTACTAGATTATTCATCAACAAGATTATATAGATGGACCTATATAGAGATTCAATGTATATCACCTATACATTATTGAAAGTATTTATAGCGACCAGACTTCTTGTGTGTTTTTGCAATGACCCCAAGGGTCATTTTGTGTTTTATGATTCTATTTTGCGCTTGTTAGCCTTTAAAATCTTATTTTTACCCGTCTCGATTTGCACACGCATTACGGGTGTATTTTCGAAAAGCCTTTATGTGGAAAAATTGAAGAAATTAATTTTTTTGGCATTTAAAACTGATTTTAGTTGACTTCGGTCAACGTTTTAAGTAAACGGACCCGGACTCATATTTCGACGGTCCCGATGGGTCCGTAATAAAATATGGTACCTGGGCGTATACCCGGAATCAAATTCCGAGATCCCTAGCTCGAGATATGAATTTTTGACTAAAATTGAATTACTGAAAATTGTTGATTTTGAAGAAGTTTCTCAATGTCTGATCTTGATGGTATCAGGTTCGTATTTTAGTTCCGGAGCCTAGTACAGGTCCATTATGATATTTGTACCTTGTTTGTGAAATTTGGTAAGAATCGGAGCTGATTTGACGTGATTCGGACCATCGGTTGAGAAAATAATAATTTTAAGGTGTTCTTGAGAATTTCATTGGTTTTGGTGCTAAATCCGTAGTTTTGGGTATTATTTTGGCGATTTGATCGCAGAACGAGTCCGTATGATTTTTTAGACTTGCGTGCATGTTTGATTTGGAGCCCCGAGGACTCGGGTGAGTTTTGGATAGGCCACCGGTGGTTGGGGATTAGAAATTCTTGTGTAATTGATGTTGCTAGTGTACTGTCGACTTGCGCTTCGCGATCGCAAAGCCACTCACGCGATCGCGAAGGGGAAATTGGGCAGGGGTGGTTTTCTTCTATGCGAACGCGGAGCAATGGGGGCGTTACCCTTCGCGAACGCGACCTGTCTATCGCGAACGCAAAGAATATGGGACCTGGGGGAGGGGTCATGCTCTTCTACGCGAACGCATCCATTGGGTTGCGAATGCGAAGGCCGGGGGGAAGCTCCTTACGTGAACGCGCAGATAGACTCGCGAACGTGAAGGTCTTAGGCCGTTGTGCATCGCGATCGCGACAGGTCTTCCGTGAACGCAATGAAGACCTGTCAAGTGTTTTAAAACAGACTTCAAAACGGGGATTGTTAAAAAAATTCATACCTCTTTCACTAGAACTCGACCTAGGGCGATTTTTGATGAGGGAATTCAACATCAAATCATAGATTTGCACTTCTTAACTTGTTTTCTTCAATTTTCATTATCATTCATTTAATTCCTAGGCTTAAACCTTATTCTTTAAGGATAGAAATTAGGGATTTTGGGGGAATTGAGAATTTTACAAATTTAGGGTTTTAGACCTCGATTTGAGGTCAGACTTATTACATATTCGGGCTCGGAGATGAATGGGTAAATAGATTTTGGTCTGGACCTCGAGTTTTGACCAAGCGGGCCCGAGGTCAGTTTTTGACTTTTTGGGTGAAATGTTGGAAAATCTAAATTTATGTCTTAAAACTGATTTCTTTAGGAATATTTGATGTAATTAAATGAATTATGGCTAGATACGAGTGGGTTGGAGGTGGAATCTCTAGGAAATACGGTACTTGAGCAGTTAGTGGCATGTTGATCGAGGTAAGTGTTGTGTCTAACCTTGACTTGAGGATTTAGGAAACCTTGCCTTATTTGTTATGTGATAAATCATGTGAGTGTCGTATACGTGAGGTGACGAGTACTTATGCGCCTTTAATTTACCTGTTTTACTTATTTTCTTCCGTTCTCCTTATATTATTTTTCCTTCTTCCTTTACCTGTTACATATTTAATTGAAATTCCGTGCCTAATTGTCATCTGTTAGATAATATGCTCCCTCGTTGAAGATATTTGTTTCCCTGTAGGATTTTTCTCCCATTTTTTGTTGGCTTAAGCTGTTCTTATTGGCATTTTATGTGATATCCGGTTTGGTCTCGTTAAGTAGTATTAATTTAATAGAGCTTCATTGATTATACGACTTCCGGTAAGGGACTTGTGTGAATTTTTATGAAACTTGCGTACACTATGTGTATATTATTATTATATGGTAGGATCAGATTGAATGCCGCAACAGGAGGAATAAGGGAGGATTGGTGGGATCGGGTTGCACGCCGCAACACATATATATATATATATATTATTTACTTATTGTAGTTGTTAAGGAGAAATAAGGGAGGATATATTACATAATATAATATATTATATAATATAATATAATATAATATATTATATTATATATATATATATATATATATATATATATATATATATATATATATATATATATATATATATTATTTACCTTTATTGTAATTATTACGGAGGAATAAGGGAGGATTGGTGGGATCAGGATGCGCGCCGCATCAATATATGTGTTTATGTATTCTTCTCTGACCGTGTAAATTATTCTGTGGTTTTGTATTTCGCCTAAGGATTTGTTGTAGCTGGATGTTGATCAAACACAGAGGTTACATATTTATTCTTGCAATTTACGGCTTTAAAATTATATTGTTCTCTTTTCTGCCTTTATTATTTATCGTCTGTATCTAATATTGTGAGTGCCCCGCCGTAGCCTCGTCACACCTTCGTCGAGTTTAGGCTCGGCACTTACCAGTACATGGGGTCGGTTGCACTGATACTGCATTCTTGCACTCTTGTTCAGATTTTGGAGCAGGTAGTGGCTGATCGAGAGATTTGGCTCAAGTTCGCAGTTGGAGACCCAAGGTAGTCATGTTGGCCTCCGCGCCCTGGCGTCCCCTTCTACATCTCTTTATTACTGTTTTTTTCTTTCTTTCCAAAAATAGATGTAAATTTCTTTGACACATGTTTGTAGATAAATCATAGAGGGTTCGTGAATTATGACACCAGGTTTCTATGTAGAAGTAATATGTAAATGACTTCGATATCTATATATGTCTTTATAGTTAACCCACTTTATTTTGTCTGTTCACTGTTAATCACTAAAAATGGATATAAATGACTAAATAATCTCCAACGTCGGCTTGCTTGACAAGTGTGACGTTAGGCGCCATCACGATCCCGACAGTGAAAATTTCGGGTCGTGATGGTTTTGAAACTACAAATAAATCTAGTAAATTTGTATGTTCTACTTCATCAGTCTGTTTTCCTTGCTTCTTAGCTCTTCATAAGTCACAATCAGTGGCGGATATAGTGTAGTATCACCGGGTTCAACTAAACTCATTACTTTTGACGCAGAGTAAAAATTTATGTGTAAAAATCTATTAAATTACAAAAATAGTAAATATGAATCCATAACCTTAAAAATATAATGGGTTCAATATTAAAAACTTTAAAAGTTGAACCGATTAGATTTAAGGGAAACTACCAGCTATATCCATTTATAAGTAGCTCATCACAAAAATTAGCCAATTCATAAAATATTACTAATATTAGCCAATTAGTTATTTTTAGCAAAAAAAATAAATCAAATTTTTGCTTTTTTTGTAGTGGGTGTTATTAGAATAGATTGGGTACATCTCAAGGAGCTTGAATCTCAGTTTTGGGATGATTTGATGAAGTTTTGAGGTGGTTTGAATTGAAAATTCGAAGTAAGAACTAAACATGAAAAAAATGATATGTGTATCACACTGTGTATCATTTATGTATCATATATGTATCATATTTGTATCAATTGTGTATCACATGTATATCCATGTATACCTGTATGTGAGATACATGCATGATACGAATTTTGATACAAAACCAGTCCAAATCACCTCCAATCTTCCTCAAAATTTGTATATTGACTTATCTATATATTTTCATTGAATTTCAACTATACCCATTGAAAACGTTCTTTTTTTGCTTAGATTTTTGGAATATTGTATTTTTTTTGTATTTCATCATCTTATTTGCTAACTCATCCATGAAATTTCCTTTCCGTCTTGCATCTAATGTTGCTAATCCGTTTAAAACATGGAAGGTGATTTTTGCATGTGATTCTTTGAGAGAAAGAACCTTGTTTATTTTGATTTTTCGATTTTTATATATACTTGGCTAGTTTTGGTAAGTCTATGACTAATGGCTAAAGATTAGTAAGTTGAAGCTTATTTGGAATATTTGTGTAAGTTTCCCAAGATTTAAAACCTTGATCCGCCTCTGCTCACAATATGTGAGTTACTCTCAATTTCCATACTCGATTCTAGAACCATTATCTGCTATGATAATATCTGTTTATTGGGTAAGCTTCCCCAGAGATGTTTTTAATATTGTACGATATTATTCGTTTTGGACCAAATTCGTTTTATTCTCAAAAGGGCTCTTACATTAAGGTTATCTCTACCTGTACAATATTGTTTTATTATTTATTCACTTATTTTTTTATCCAACAAAGAGAGGTGAAAAATCCATTTCACATTATGTTACTCTATATTTACTCAGAGATTCTACCTTTGATACTAGAAATTAGGAGTGTTCATGATTCGGTTTGAATCGATTTTTCCTTAAAAGAAAACAAATCAATTAAGTCGGCTCTTCAAATGATATAATTTTAGAAACTTTATGTAAATATATATATATATATATATATATATATATATATATATATAATAATAAATTTAAATAGCTACTTCTATAATCGGTTTGGTACAATTTTTTCGGTTATTTTTTTTATTAAAACCAAAACCAAATCAAGTTTGATCGATTTTTAAAATTTAAGATCAAAACCAAACCAAACCTAAAATTATTAGTTTCTTGGTCGGTTTAATTTAATTTTCGGTTTGATTCGATTTTTCGAAATTTTATGAATACCCTACTTAAAAAATATAACATTGAAACATGAAAAAAGGAGCAATAGAAGAAGAGTAAAAAGAGAAATTTCGATAGCTGACAAGCCCAAATCTATCATGAAAGCCCTTGATTAGGGTCACTCTCTGCTAACGAGCCCACGTCACGGATAGAGTCGTGAATTATCAGCCCAAAAAGGAAGTGAAAGAAACTAGGAGCGTTAATCATTTGATTCGGTCCGTTATTTTATTAAATTTGTATCATACTAATTTTTTGATTAATATTCTATGTAATTAAAATTTGACTTTTTAAAACTGTCCCAATCATCTCAATTTCTCTTCAGAATCAGTAGAATTTGATTAATTTTCAGTATATTTTTAAACGTCATGTAAGAGTCATTAGTATAAATTAGAATGCGGTACATGTATATTTGCATAGAACTCAGCAAAACTCTCTAAATATTGAAGTGATTAAACTATGATGAATCAAGTGAACATGAAAGATGGCTATAATAGAGATTTATTTCACTATTCTATCGCAACATAAAATAAATTAAGCAAAGATAAGAGATATATAAATTACATGAGTGGAAAGATATTAAGCTGAATTTCATGTACAAAGTCTAATTAAAAAAATTAAGTATCCAATAAGAGAAATTCAAATCATACGAGAGAAAGAAGTCCAATATCTTGGAGTTGCTACTCAAGATGCTAGAACTAATTTAATTTCAATCGGAGCAGCAGAAGGGTTAGGAGTTGGGATTGTGGGTGTTTATTACCTGTTCGCTTATAGTCATTTTCATAATTTTAAGGCCTGAGAAAAAAATGTAATGCTTTATTATTTTTAACCTTAATATATAAAATATATTTTTCATATATAAATTATTATTCGGTATAGTAATTTTTGGTTTATTTTTATAAATTAAAACTCTACCCTAATTATTTGGCACCCTTATAGATTATATAAATACCTACAAATTTATCAAAAGAAACCAAAAAGTCAATTTTGTACGGTTTGGTTCATCCAGCTTAATCGATTTTTAAAGATACATTGACACTCCCTAAAAGGAATATATCACCCATAAAAATAATTACTGTATTTTTTTTATATGTCATATTTTGGTTTTTGACATGTCAAAAGAATGATACAAATATCTATATTTAGAAATTATATACTTTTAAAGTTCTCCTTTCTAAAATTCTATTGGATCGAGTCTTGTACGATGTTCCCTCCATCTCATTTTGTGTGGCCTTATTTGACGGTAATATATATATATATATATATATATATATATATATACACACACATACATATATATACTAGTCTTAATATACGCGCTTTGCGCGTGTAATATTGCGTCTACTAATAATGTGTTAAGAAAACTCATGAAATTATAAATAATATCTATCGAACTGTTAATAGAAAAGAACTATTAAGAATGACGAAATTCTACCGTAACGTTATATATATATATATATATATATAACGTTACGGTAGAATTTCGTCATTCTTAATAGTTCTTTTCTATTAACAGTTCGATAGATATTATTTATAATTTCATGAGTTTTCTTAANATATTCTGCAGTGCACCACAATGAGACTACATAAAGCATAACACTAAACCTTGAGCTTTTCAGAAAGATAAAATTCAAACAAAAGAATAAACAGAAAAAAAAATATATCTATATGGGATTTTTTCCGTGCGTTTAGGCACATGATCCAGACTAAAGCAATATATATCATAGTGGAGAAGCATACCTCGATGAGTCTTTGTTGTATGCGTCTTGAAGAAAGGTTCTTTTATAAATTAACAACTATGGTTATTTTTATGAAAAGAGAATGGATGGACTTTTACTTTAGGACTTCGTAAAAGAGAACTATTCGAATAAGGAAAGAATTTATATTTATATAAGTAAATATCAAATTCCTAAATATCAGAGGTTTTTACCTAGTTCAAATAAGAAATTATTTAATAGTCAAAATGTTAGTAATTAATTTTGAAAGTCCAAAGTATTAACAAAATTAATAAATGATAATTTGTCTAGTGTTAAATTAATTTTTAATATAGTACATAGATATAGTACGCATTTTGCGCGTGTACCATTACCTAATGAGTAAAAACGATTATATAAATTTTATTTAAAATTATGTTTGAGTTATAAAATAAATGTGTGAGTCCTGAAAAGGAAGAATATTAATTCTATTGCTAACTCAACAAGGGAAAAAACTGCCACATAGAAGTCCTCAATTATGGTTAATATATTGAAAAATAAAGAATCATCGGTAAATATATAAAAACTAAATTATATTAATTTATCACGATTAAACGATAATTAAAGTGAGAATATGTATTGATTAGTTATGATTTAATAATAATATTAAATATAAAGACACGTTTCATAGATATAATGTGTCATAACATTACAAATCATATTATTTTTATGTTTATTACCAAATGTATATAGATAGCTAAAAATATAAAATTTTGTGTATATACACGAAACTGGTTGCCTATTACATTTATGTTATATATTTTATTTGTATTACTAGAGTTATTTGTCTTGTGCCGAGGAAGATTTAGTTATATTACATTAATGATAAAATCATGATTACGACTATACTATTGGCTAAAAGAAAAAAAAAGTTATTTTATTGTAAAGGAGCCATGGGTATAGATCTTTTAGAGTTCATCATAGAATAATATGAAATATTACTCTTTTAAAATAAAGGGGATCCTTTCCTTATTTGAGGTAAAATCTCAATTGAATTTAAACTCCTAACTGTTAGGACCTAATTCAATAAGAAAAGATTTAATAACCAAAATCTATTTAATTTTTAAGTCCTAAATAATAGGAAAATAACTTAAATTACTATTTTATCTATTGTGAAATCTATTTTTAAAGGGTAAAAAAGGTAAACGATATTTCGCTAAGGGCCTCTGTGCTTTTAATATTATGTGTGTATATATATATGTCGTTGAATGTTTGGCCAAAAATACATATATTAAACCGTTGTTGCCTCATATTCTAATATTTTTAATCATCTTTTGACTATTAATTATATACTTTGTGCTTAATATTATATTTTAACTGTGTAGGAACGAAGTGGTGTGAATATGAAGAGATTTGAAGCAAGATTAAATAAAATGCGAAAAAAAGAAAGAAAATTAAACGAATAAAAAATAAAGAGACAAAGGGGGGGGGGGGACACCTTTTGGTATTTATTTCCCACAAGTTGAAGACAACAAAAAGAAGAGATGCAAAACTAAGAAAGGAGTTGGAGTTGAAATCGTGAAAACGCTACTGCATTCTGCGCCAGGGCCAACGCCTTGGACGTTGGGTACATGATTTTTTCTTCTTTGTTCGGGATAAGGTTATTTCAGTGTTACACGATCTCAACTCATATAAAAGGGGTCCCAAACCTAATTTGGAGGGGATATAACATATTTTTTAGGGAGAACACGCCACTTTGGAGGGGGAGAATACAAACCACACTTGGAGGAGACTTCCAACTAGTTTTTCTTCTCTTCTCTTCCTTTAATTTCATAGTTTATTAATTCTAGAGTTTCGGGCGCTACATGAACGTTGTAGTTTGAAACTTGAATTGTTCTTGTTATTTTATTGTATTGGTTTATTTATTTAATCCTGCGTTTAATTATTGGATTGTCTGATCATCAATTGAATACTATCTACGAATCTAGGATTGAACTTGGGGGAGGAAATTTAAGATTGCATATAAGATTGAGTGGAGCGAGATTTTGAACCTGATTAATGGGGAACTGATTTGCGGTTAGGATATGGATATACCTAACCGCCTTGCTTGGTTATTATAAGAGAACTATTAATGCGTTATTGTTAATCCTAATTCCATAAGAATATAGGCGTCAGGTTAGCTTGAATAGACGAGTAGTACTTCGGGAGAAGGCTACGAGCAATATTAATCATGTCAACTAATAAACCAGATAAATTAATTAGACAATTTAAGTGAAAAACTCAACAAGATTGTTAGCTAACCCATAGCTCTGAAATATTTTCTCCCATTGAATTCATCTCTAAGATTGCATAATTGTTTCCTTTAATCTCTTAGTTTGTTACTCTAGGTTAGTTGTAGTTAAATATTCATACTTTAGAAAATCGCTTGATTAGATTAATTACTTGGGTTTAATTTAGTTGATAGTTAATCACAAGTCCATGTGGGTCGATATCTGGACTTACAATCCTATATTACTTGTCGACCACGTATACTTGTGTGTGCGTTGGGAGTAGTAAGTTTTTGGAGCCGTTGTCGGGGACTTAGAAATTAACTATTCTACTAGATTAGAGTTTTACTTTTTGTCTATGCAAGTTTTTTTTCTAAAGTTTAGCTTAGTTTAATATTTTATTATTTTTGTTGAGATCTTCTTGGAATGAGAATTGGTCGAATATTGGTTATTCTTATTTTGGTGATCCCTGTTTATATTATGGAGGACTACACTTATGGAAAAATTGTGAATCACAATCTTATGCGTGGAATATTTGTAATGTGTGGTTGTCAAGGTGGCCATTGGGGTGGTTGTCCTAATTCTTTTTACCCTTCCCTCAGCCCTTATTATGATGTTTCTAATAATGTTTATGAGTTTGATAGGAGCAATGAAGTGGAGGATAAGGAACATGTTACGTTAGTGAGAAGCAAGTAAACTCTATAAAAATGGTAAGACACGGGTCCTTGGTTCACTCTATTTCTTTATCTCCCCATGAATCGTATGTTTGTGACAATAAGGACGCTATTCGAAATCTTAGCAAAAGACTGAATTTCTTATCTCATGTCTTCTTTTCCTTTTCTCAAGTATTTTGTTCTTTGGCAGCATAGTGAGGCAAGTAGCCGAGCAACAAGATGAAATTCGCAAAAAGACTGCCCTAGCAATAAAAGGGCTGCAAGTTAGAATGGAAGAATAAATTGTCAATTTTCAAGAGGAACCACAACTCGATGAAGAGAGCGAGTTCCTACAAGAAGACAACTTTGAAGAAGCAAATATCGTGAGCCAATCTTGGCTAGAGGAACAAGCTCAATTGGCTCAGTTAAATAAACTGGTTGAGGTGTCTGATGCCTTACAATCAATTTTTTTGGATACTGGCCAGCTTGTGGAGCGAAAAGAGGAATCCCAACTATATTACCAAAATATTATTAATGATGCCGATGTAAAGGAAGTGTGCAAAAGTGCAGATGTTAAAAGTAAAGCGTTTTTAGAGTTTGAGCGTATTGGACCTCATTCTAAACACTTTTCAACATTGTGCTTGGTTGTTACACGAGAATTGATCATTCGATCCCATAGAGGAGTCAATGAATGGGGAACAAAGTGCATATGTTCTGAAATTTACCATGCCAAGGAGACAAAACAGCATCTCTCACTTAAAGGCCAAGAAGTGCAAGATGCGACATTGTTTACTTGGTTCTTTTGTATTTGTACCACCGTCCCAAGAACATGACAGAAAAATTGATGCTAAATTGGAATCGCAATTTATATCCTCAAAGTGGAAGAAAAAATGGTGAAAGTGATGACGTCGTGCTGCGATGATTATCAAGTGCTTGTTGGAAGGCAACCCAATTCTATTTTTTTTCTTTTTACTTTTGTTTATTTTTTTATTATGTCATCTTTGTAGTGTTGTTGTTTTTTTAGTAGGAGTAGGAGCATGGAGTAAAATACAATAGGCGTGTGCAAAATCGAGCATGTGGTTGGAACTAAGTGTGGGGTGCCCGCACAAGGGATCATACCTAGGAGAAGTCTGAGTATCCCATGAGCTGCTAGTGTTTCGGCCTTTGGCCTATCAGGGAGTCTCTTTTACCTTCTTGTTATTTTCAGTGTGCATTGAGTATATTGCACAATTTAAAGTGTGTGATGAGGAGATTGTTTGGGTGATTTTATGTGCTACCCTAGCTTAATTGTAGTATTTTTTTCTTAGTGTAATGATTTTTGTGAAACCAAAAAAAAAACAAATTTTAAAAAAAAATCAGAATTTTTGGACTTCTTCTCACGATGGATTTTGTGGACAACTTTCTTGAGGGATTAACGTCCAATAAAAAAATACAAAAAGATTTTCTTTTTTGTTCTAGTTAGTTTTAGTTAGGTAATAATCTCCCTTGGTTTTTCTTTGTGCATCGGTTCTTTTTCAAGGTAACTTGAACCGAGTAAACTTTTTTATTTTTAAGATTAATTTGTTTCTTAGGAGTAGTACCTTTGTGACTTGTTTGATACTAGCATATTTAGGCCTCAGCTTGAATAGTACTTTTCTATGAGTGCTTAGTAATGAATAAAATAGAAGATCTTCTAACACCTAGGGTCAAGGTTGTGACTATGTATATAACTTATTCTTATTTTGTCGTTCACTATGATCTTGTCTGTCTTAGAGTAGAATTGATCCATCTTGATTGATACATGTGCCATGTGGGGTGAGAATTTATTACATATATTACATGTTTTTCATCTTAGTCTAGAACTTGCCCCGCGTGTAATTGAAGCGAAATAAAAGTGTTGCTCTGTTTATGTCACGACCCAAATCCTAGCCCAGGTCGCGATGGCGTCCAACACCGCCATTGGGCAAGCCAACTATTAACTATTAGTGAGTTCAGGTAGTTTACCAAAAATATTTTTCAACACTTGCTTACCTTAGTTTTGAGACATTAAGTAGAAACGGATAACTTAGGCCATTTTTGCAAAATAAATAATCATGAAGCCATAATTAACGATTACATCCCAAAATAAAGTCTACTAGCGTGTGTGTGCCAGGAACTAGTGTCACAAGTCTACAGACATCCAGTAGAATAATATCAAAAGAATGAAAGTCTGTCCTACTGTCTGAGTGAGTATAGACAGAAATAACAAAAGAATAGCTCCAAAGTGCTGCTGGAAGTCGCCAAGAGAAGCAGCTCACTGTGAAGCCTCGATCAGTATAACTCAAGAATGAGCTCCGGACTGGAACCCAGATGCACCTGCCTCAGAACCTGTACAATTAAGTACAGAGCATAGCATGAGTACATAAACAATATGTACCCAGTAGGTATCCCGCCTAATCTCGAAGAAGTAGTGATGAGAGGTCGACTTAACACTTACTAGGGTCCAAACAGTATATTTAGGTGATGATTTAAAAGAGGACAACAAGTAAGCATGGATAGTAAAGAAATAAATATCGAATCGCAATAAAATCCAAATATGTAGTGAAGCATCAGTTTACAAGTTTTCAGTTCGATCTTCCAGGATATTTCACAGCTCAACAATCATAAACAACATCAGGCAAATAGCATGCGCATAGTGGAATAAGGACATCCAGCCTGGGCCAACATAATAATAATAATAATTGTGCACTGCCGAAGGGTCGAACATCGCGAACCATATATGCATATATCAACCTTCTGTGGCGTACGGCACGGTCCCATGAGAGTAGGGAAAGAATCACTCCGCTCGTAGAATATAAATTGTGAAGCGGTCGCATGCAAGCACAACATCTTTCTTCCAATCTTTTTCAAATAACAATTCTTTTAAAACATCAAATTCTCGATTTTTTCTTAAAACAAGGTTGCATACCATGAAGTTACAAAGCATATAACTCAAGTTAATGGAATTCACATGACATGGTGTGGGCCTAACTATCCGGACATAACAATAATAGTCACTACACACGGGCTCTCGTCACCTCGCACGTACGTTATCCCCTACAACAATAACACATAATCATTTAATTCACCTATGGGGAAAATTCCCTCTTACAAGGTTATAAAGGAGACTTACCTCGCGTCAAGTCTACTTCCTGGGTCAAGAATGCGCCTGAAACTCCAAATTCGTCGCCCAATGACTCGAAACTAGTCAAACATTGCATAACAAAATCAGTCTATACTCCAAAGTCCTTAATTCTCCTACTTAATGATCATTTCAACCTAAATTGAGAAAATCCTAAAATACACCTCTGGGCCCACATGCTCGGATTCCGGAAATATTTGAAGGAACCTATCACCCATGGCCTAAGGATCAATATTATATAGTTTTTGTTTGATTCCTTAACAAATTTCTTGGTAATTTCCCATTTTTTTCAAAAACCTAGGTTTTTACTCTAACCCATGGTTTCTACTAATTGTTGTGTTAATCTACCTAAGAATTCAAGTATAAAGCTAAATTTATGAAAGGAGTTACTTACCTCACAGTAGCTAGGTCGAATACCCTCCTTGCATGCTCTCAAAATCGCCCAGAGAAGAAGAATGATATTCAAAAATGGTTAAGTCTCGTATTTAAAATGAAACTTACTACCTACAAGCTTTCCGCACTTGCGGCTCGAGGACCGCACCTGCGGAGAAGGGGAAGGGGGCCTAGCTTCGCACCTGCAGAGCGGAGTCCGAACCTGCGGCTCCGCTTCTGCGGAAAGGAGTCTGCATCTGCGAAAATGGGCATCTCCCTCAGGAGTCTCACCTGCGAGGCTTGGACCGCAAGAGCAGTTTCGCACCTACGACATGACCTCCGCAGGTGCGGTCGCACTATATCTGGTGCACCAGCAGTCATTTTAGGCTGGTTTTTGCCTTGCTCGATGCTCGAATGGCATCTGGGCCCACCCGAGACCCCGTCCAAATATACCAACAAGTCCAAAATCATAATACGGACTCGACTCGAGCCTTCGAAACGTCTGAAACAGCGGTAAATCTAAAAATCATGCCCCAAAACCTATTGGATCAAATTTAAGAACTTCAAGTTCTTGAATTCGCTTTCAATACGCCGAACCTACCTATACTACTCGGAATGACACCAAATTTTGCAAGCAAGTCATAAATAACATAACAGAACTATTCCCGGTCTCGGAATCCCGTTTGGATCTCGATATCACAAAAACACGTTTCAAACCTCAATTTGAACTTAAGGACATTCTTATTTCACTATTTGGTGCCGAAATACCCCCGGGTCATCCAAAACCCGTTCCGAACACACGCCCAAGTCCGAAATCATCATACGAACCTACCAGAATCTTTGAATCTCAATTTTGGGGTTGTTTACTAAAATGTTGACTGAAGTCAAACTTGGCCTTCGAGGCTAACCTAAGGAACTAAGTGTTCCTATACCACTCCAAACTCCTCCAAACCACCCGTCCCCGCAAATCATAGATCAGTAAAAGCAACCACGGGGAGTCTCATTTAGGGGAACGATGTCCTAGAACACAAAATGACTGGTAGGGTCGTTACATTCTCCACCTCTTAAACAAACGTGCATTCTCGAACGGGTCTAGAATCATACCTGGAGTGCTTAATAAGTGTGGATATCTACTCCGCATGTCCTCCACGGACTCCCAAGTCGACTCCTCGACTGGTTGGCCCCTCCACTGGACCTTTACGGCGAAAACCCTCTTGGACCTCAACTAGCGATCCTGCTTGTCAATAATAGCAACTAGATCCTCTTCGTAGCCCAACCTCTCATCCAACTGAATGGTGCTGAAATCTATCACGTGGGAGAAGTTGGCGTGATACCTCCCGAGCATGGATACATGAAAGACCGGATGAACCCCTGATAAACTGGGAGGTAAAGTAAGTTCATAAGCAACCTCCCCAACTCGTCTCAACACCTCAAACGGTCCTATAAATCTCGGGCTCAGCTTTCCCTTCTTCCCAAACCTCATAATACCCTTTATCGACGAGACCTTCAACATAAACTTCTCGCCCTTCATAAATGATACAGCGTGCGCCTTCTGATCCGTGTAACTCTTCTGTCTGGACTGTGCTGTGCAAAGTCTCTCCTGAATCAACTTCACCTTCTCCAAAGCATCCTTCACCAGATCGGTGCCATATAGCTTAGCCTCGCCTGGCTCAAACCACCCGATGGGAGAACGACATCGCCGACCATACAAGGCCTCAAATGGAGCCATCTCAATGCTGGACTGATAACTATTATTATAAGTAAACTCGGCCAAAGGCAAGAACTGGTCCCACTGTCCTCCAAAGTCAATCACACATGCTTTGAGCATGTACTCCAGTATCTGAACTGTCCGCTCTGACTGCCCGTCGGTCTGAGGGTGGAATGCTGTGTTGAGCTCTAACCGGGTGCCTAACTCACTCTGCACGGCTCTCCAGAAGTGCGAGGTGAACTGAGGACCTCGATATGATATAATAGACACAGGCACACTGTGCAACCAAACTATCTCTCAAATGTAGATCTGGGCCAACCACTGAGAAGTGTAAGTGGTAGCTACTAGAATGAAATGTACCGACTTGGTCAACCTGTCCACAATAACCCAAACCGCATCAACCTTCCGCAAGGTCCGAGGAAACCCAACTACGAAGTCCATAGTGATGCGCTCCCATTTCCACTCAGGTATAGGCATCTGCTGAAGTAGGCCTCCTGGCCTCTGGTGCTGATATTTAACCTGCTGGCAATTTAGACATATAGCCACATACTCCACTATGTCTTTCTTCATCCGTCTCCACCAGTAGTGCTGCCTCAGGTCACGATACATCTTCGTAGCACCAGGATGTATAGAATACCGTGAACGGTGAGCCTCCTCTAGAATCCTCTCCCTCAGGCCATCAACATTATGGACACATAAGTGACCCTGAAGTCTCAGAACAACATCCTCGTCAATAGAAACCTCCTTGGCACCACCATGTACTATTGTATCCCGGAGAGCCACCAAGTGCGGATCATCATATTGTCGAGTCTTGATCTCCCCCAATAATGAAGACTGAGCCATCACACATGCAAGAACCCGGATGGGCTCGGAAAGGTCTAACCTCACCAGGAGATTAGCCAAGGACTGAATGTCCAAGGCTGAGGTCTCTCCTCCGCTGAAATGAAAGCCAAACTACCCATACTCTTCGGCTTCCTGCTTAAGGCATCTACTACCACGTTTGCCTTGCCTGGATTATAAGGAATGGTGATGTCATAATCCTTCAGCAACTCAAGCCACTTGCGCTGCCCCAAATTAAGATCCCTCTGCTTGAACAAGTGCTGTAAGCTGTGGTGATCCGTATAAACCTCACAAGGCACCCCATACAAGTAGTGTCTCCAAATCTTAAGAGCATGAATAATCGCCGCCAACTCCAATTCGTGCACATGGTATTTCTTCTCATGAACCTTCAGTTGTCTTGAAGCATATGCAATAACTTGCCCCTCCTGCATCAACACACAACCCAAACCAACGGGTGAAGCGTTGCAATTAACCGTATACATCCCAGAACCGGAAGGCAACACTAGAACTGGTGCTGAGGTCAATGCTGTCTTGAGCTTCTGAAAGCTCGCCTCACACTCGCCGGACCATCAAAATGGGGCATTCTTCTGGGTCAATCTAGTCAGAGGAGCTGCAATGGATGAAAAACTCTCCACAAATTGGCGATAATAACCTGCTCGACCCAAGAAACTCCTGATCTCTATAGCTGAAGTAGGGCGTAGCCAACTATGAACTGCCTCAATCTTCTTAGGATCAACCTTGATACCCTCTCCGGATACCACATTCCCCAAGAATTCTACATAATCCAACCAAAACTCACACTTGGAGAACTTAGCATACAACTTCTGTTCCCGTAAAGTTTGGAGCACAACCCTCAAATGTTGCTCGTGCTCCCCCAGGCTACATGAGTAAATCAGAATGTCATCAATGAAGACTATGACAAAAGAATCAATATAAGGCCTGAACACCCTATTCATCAAGTCCATAAATGTTGTTGGGGCATTAGTCAAGCCAAAGGACATCACCAGGAACTCATAATGACCATATCTTGTATGAAAGTCGTCTTCGGAACATCCAAGTCCCGAATCTTCAACTGATGGTACCCCGATATCAGGTCAATCTTAGAAAACACCCGAGCACCCTGCAACTGGTCAAACAAATCATCGATACGCGACAACAGGTACTTGTTCTTGATGGTGACCTTGTTCAACTAGCGGTAGTCAATACACATCCGCAATAATCCCATCCTTATTCTTCACAAATAGCATTGAAGCACCCCAAGGCGATACGCTCGGTCTCATAAACCCCTTAGCCAGTAACTCCTCAAGCTGTTCTTTCAATTCCTTCACTTCTTTCGGAGCCATACGATATGTGGGAATAGATATGGGCTGGGTGCCTGGAGCTAAGTCAATGCAAAAATTAATGTAACGATCCGGTAATCATGCCTGGAAGGTCTGAAGGGAATACATCATCAAACTCTCGAACTAATGGCACTGAATCAATCGTCGGAGACTCGGTGGTGGTGTCACGTACATACGCAAGATAAGCCAAACAACCCTTCTCGACCATATGTCGAGCCTTCAGGAAGGAAATAACCCAACTAGTGGCACTAACTGAGGAACCTCTCCACTCCAATCTCGGCAACTCGGGCATAGCTAGAGTAACAGTCTTGGCATGGCAATCTAGAATGGCATGATAGGGAAACACCCAATCCATGCCCAGGATAACCTTAAAATCAACCATATCAAGTAACTTCTGGTCTCGAACCCACAGAATGTAACCACACAGGACCGATAAATCCGTTCTGCAACCACAGAATTGCCCACAGAAGTGGACACATAAACAGGAGTACCCAAGGACTCACGAGAAATATCCAGGGAATGAGCAAATAAGGCTGATACATATGAATAAGTGGACCCTGGATCGAATAATACCAATTCATCTCTACCGCATACTGAAATAATACCTGTGATCACGGCATCTGAGGCCACTGCATCTGATCTGGCCAGAATAGCATAAAATCTGGCTGGAGCACCGGATGACTGACCTCTACCAGAATAAACAAGAGCTAACTGGGCTCCCCCTGCATGGCCTCCACCTCTGGGACGACCTCTACCAACCTATCCTCTGCCTCTAGGTGGCTGAACCGCTGGTGCTGATCTCATAGGCTGGTGACCCCGCTGCACTGCCTTGCCCCGAAGCCTGGGACAATGCCTCTTCATATGACCTGGATATCCACACTCATAACAACCTCCCGGCACCATGGCCTGCTGCCCTAAATAAGAACCCTAGATAGTAGGAGGGCGATGTGAACTCTCCAGCATAGCACTGAAGTAAGGGCTGGAAGATCCCTGATGACCAGAATACCCGCCGGAGGGACCCTGAATAGCTGGCGGGCGGTAAAAGCTCTTTGACATGGAGCTGAAATAAGGCCTCGCTGGAACACCTCGTGGAGGTGGTGGTGGTGCTGAATATGGGGGCCTACTGGGCTGGCCCCTACCAAACTGACCTCTGCCCCTAGCTGGAGAACCTCTAAAATCCCCAGAAAATCTAGCCCTCTTATCCTGCTGACCCTTCTCTCTGCTCCTCGACCGAAAACCCTCGATCCTGCGAGCAATCTCTACCACAAGCTGATAAAGAGTCCCCATCTCTATCTCTCGGGCCATGTTGGCCCTAATACCTGGATGCAACCTAGCTACAAATCTTCACACTCTCTCTGCATCAGTAGGAAGTATCATGAGTGCATGACGAGACAGCTCAGAAAACCTAGCCTCGTAGTCGGTCATTGACATCTGACCCTGCTTCAGGTGCTCAAACTGATACCGCAGATCTTCCCGCTCTGAGGGTGGAATATACCGGTCCAGGAATAGCCGGGTGAACTGCTCCCAGGTGATGGGAGGGGAATCTGCCGGTATGCCAAGAATGTAGGACTGCCACCATCTGCGGGCCCTGCCCTCTAGTTGAAAAGTAGTGAAGTCAACTCCATGAGACTCCAGTATCCTCATGTTGTGCAGTATGTCCCTACACCTATAAATAAAGTATTTTGCGTCCTAATGACGCTCACCTCCGTAGACAGGAGGGTGCAGTCTGGTCCATCTATCTAATAACTTCTGCGGATCACCGTCCACAGCTGGTCTGGGCTAAGGTGCTGCTGCTGCTACTGGTTGAACCTCGCCCACGGGCAGTGTACTCGGGGTCTGATATACTGCGGCTACATGTCCGGCAGCCTATGCAGTAGGGGTCTGTGCTCCCTCTCCCGCCTGAGATATGGTCGGATCTGCTGGAAATAAACCAGTCTGAGTCATGGTGTCCATGAACCGCATCATACGACCCATGACCTCCTGAAATCCTGGCGCCGTCATAAAGTCCAAAGGGGCAAGATCTGCTGCGGGCACCTCGCCCTGCTCCTCAGTGATGGGATCCTCCACTGGATCCGCTGGGGGTGTAACTGGTACAGTCCTGGGACGCCCTCGTCCCCTAACTCGGGTTAGTGCCCTCCCCCGGCCTCTGCCACGACCTCGGATAATGGGGGTAGCAGCCCCTCCTGGATCTGGAACGTCGGTTGCGTGCGTCCTCACCAATTGTGAGAGAATATAAGAGTGAGATTTAGTATACTATCAATTGCACGATAGAAGATGAATAAAAAGAGATTTCCTAACACCCTATAGCCTCCCAAAGATAAATACTGTCACGACCCAATTCCGGAGTCGTGATGGCGCCTGTCATGGAACCAGGCAAGCCACCCATTTTATCTAAGCTAAATGCAATTAGCAATAAAATATCCTTCTTAACAAGTCTGTGGATAATAATAATAATAACAAATCAGAATTTGGAAACCATTTTATGAAAATCAAAACCCAAATCCTACAAACCCCGGATCCAGTGTCACACATTCATGAGCTGCTAGTACTTAGTACAACCAAAAAGAAATGACCAACATAGTCTGAAAATAAATACGACAGGTAGAAAAGGAAGAGAAGACGAGATCACGGTCGCCAACTACTACCTTGTCAACTCTGATGAAAATTGCTGCTACTCACTTACCAGAGTTGAATCCCGATGTACCTGGATCTGAACACAAGGTGCAGGGGGTAACGTGAGTACACCAACTCAGTAGTAACGAAACCAAACTACGGGCTGAGAGGTAGTGACGGACTAAACCTCCGATAATTCGAACAATAGTATATAACTTGGACATGACAGTAATATATCAGAAAATAAACAAGATGCATCAATATATGTCTGTAGCCCTGCATATCAGCATGAATTCACATGAAATCAAGAATGATGTGTACTCAGTAAAACAAACTCTCAGAAGGTAGTCCACTCAGTACTAGAATACGGCCTTCCGGCCCAGGGAAAATCCATCCTGGATATTATCTAAACACAAGTGACACAGTCACCTAGTACTGAGGAAAAAGGCCGATCCAGTCCCACCGAGAAGATCCATCTCCGGAACATAAGCCCCACGGAGAAGGTCCATCTCCGGAACATAATACTCGGACAAGATCCATGTCCAGGGAAGATCCATCCCTCAATATATATGCGCTCACTGGGGGGTGTAAAGACTCTGGAGGGGCTCCTATAAGCCCACACGCTATATCAAGCCAACGAAGGAATGATTCCAGGGTCGCTGTGGTGTGCAGTCCGACCTCATAACTGTCTCAAAACCAGGCTTCAAGCCTCACTCAGTCAGTGCCTTCCAGTCTCACTCACAATGCTCTAACATATGAAAATCAACCCAAACCAATGATAATATAGGATAAACTAGCAACTTACGAGACTGAGGCATGAAACATATACTATAACAGGACTGAGTACATGAAAACAATAATCATAAATAGAGACAACAATAATCGACCGTTCCGGTCTGAACATATCGGCGTGAAGCCTTAACATTTATACTTAGCATGATTTCTATTGCGTTCAAGGTAAATGCCACCTTCACAGTACAAATATCAACCTGAGGTAACCATTAGACAGTGCCATAAGATGAGCCAAGCTACAAATATTCCGTGTACGCCCGCATGCCCGTCGCTTGGCAAGTGTGTCACCTTAATTAACATCAAATATCAAATAGTTTGGGGTTTTGAACCCTCAGTTCCAAGTTTGGAAGCGTTACTTACCTCAAAACCGGCTAATATACTACTCCGCAGTGCCCTTGCCTCTAAATTCGGCCTCCAAGTGCTCCAAATCTACCAACAATCAGATGTATATCATTATAATATGCTAAGGAACTAATCCCAATCGAAATGTATCAAAAANGAATTGGGAGTCAATGTGACCCCTCAAATCCCCATTTTAAAGCCTCTTAATCCCAAGCCCTAATTACCCAATTTGCACTTATTTTTCCCTAATTTTCCACCATAAATCCGACCTTTAATCACATATAAGCGAGTTTAGACTCCAAAAAACTTGCCTCAATGAAGAACTATCGAATCCCCTCTTTAAAACCCTTCAAAAGCTTCAAACTCGGATGAAATATTGAGAAAGATGGCTAAAATTCGCGAATGCACGCTTTTATACTTTCTTCCCAGTGGTTCTGCACCTACGACCACTTACTCACACCTGTGGAACCGCACTTGCGGATCCCAGGTGCGCGCCTGCGGAAAATCCCAAGGACCTCAACTTTCGCACCTGCGATCGACCTCCCGCACATGCGGCCTCGCAGGTGCGACAATTAACTCGCACTTGCAGACTCTTCTCACTCAGCCAAACTTCCGCACCTGCGGTGCCATGTCCACTCCTGCGGAATCTCACCTGCGGCTCCCCATCCGCAGGTGCAAAAACACCAGTAACAACAACATCAACAATATAAAAACCATTCTAAACTCCCCGTTAACCACCCGAAACCATCCCGAGCCCCTCGGGACCCCAACCAAACATACCAACGCATCATATATGATCATTCAAAATTAGTCGAGCCTTTGAAGCATCAAACACAACATCAAACCCCCAAAAACACATCGAATTCAAGTCTATGAACTTTGAATTTTCTAAATTCCACCAACGATGCCGAAACTACCCAAAACAACTCCGATTGACCTGAAATTTTGCAGACATATCCAAAATGACATTACGAACCTGTTCCAACGTTGGAATTCCATTCCGACCCCGATAGCCTATTTCCACTGCCAACCGGAAATCGCCAAAAATTAACTTTCGCCAATTCAAGACTAATTCTACACCGGACATCACAAAAATATTCCGAACACACTCGTAAGTCCCAAATCACCTAACGAAGCAATCCGAGTCATAAAATCCGCATTCCGAGGTTGTTTCCCAATAAATCAACTCTCAGTTGACTTTTCCCATTATAAGGCTATCTTTAAAGGCAAAATGACTGGACTCTCACTACAACCGTTCGATTTCAAGCCTATCGACTCTAACACATCAATAACAGAATAACCAACCTATGAAAAGTCAATAACATCAATTATAATGCAGGTTCTACGTAATGACGGACCGGGTCGTTACATTCCCCCCTCTTAAACAAACGTCCATCCTCGAACGGGTCAAGAAACATACCTGGAGTCTCAAACAAGTGAGTATATTTGCTCCGCCTCTATCGCTCGATCTCCCAAGTAGCCTCCTCCACTGGTTGACCTCTCCACTGCACCTTCACTGAAGCTATCTCCTTTGACCTCAACTTTCTGACCTCGCGAGCCTAAATAGCCACTGGCTCCACCTCATAAGACATATCATCATCGAGCTGAACTGTGCTGAAGTCTAACACATGAGACGGGTCACCAACATATTTTCTGAGCATCGACACATGAAATACCGGATGAACACTCGATAGACTGGGTGGCAAGGAAAGTTTATAAGCCACCTCTCCAACCTTCTGAAGCACCTCGAAAGGACCAATAAACCGCGGACTTAGATTTCCTCTCTTTCCGAACCTTATAACACCCTTCTTGGGTGATACCTTCAGCAGTATCTTATCCCCTTCCATAAAAGACACATCCCGAACCTTTCGGTCCGCATAACTCTTCTTCTAGACTGCGCCGTGCGAAGTCGCTCCTGAATCAACTTCACCTTCTCCAACGCATCCTGAATCAAATCTGTGCCCAATAACTTAGCCTTACCAGGATCGAACCAACCAACCGGAGATCTACACCTCCTACCATATAAAGCCTCATACGGGGCCATCTGAATACTAGACTGGTAGTTGTAATGCAAACTTCGCTAGTGGCAGGAACTGATCCCATGAACCACCTAAATCAATCACACAAGCCCGTAACATATCCTCCAAAATCTGAATAGTCCGTTCCGATTTCCCGTCGATCTGTGGGTGAAATGCAGTGCTCAACTCTACATCAGTACCCATGACCCTCTGCACGGCCCTCCAAAACTGAGACGTGAACTGAGTACCTCTATCAGAAATAATAGAAACTGAAACTCCATGCAATCGGACAATTTCCTTAATGTAAATACCACCTAACCGCTCTGAAGTATAAGAAGTGCTGACAGGAATGAAGTGCGCGGATTTGGTCAATCTATCTACAATGACCCAAATAACATCAAAACCCTTCGAAGTTCGTGGAAGCCCAACTACAAAGTCCATGGTAATCCGCTCCCACTTCCACTCTGGAATATCTAACCTCTGAAGTAATCCACCTTGTCTCTGGTGCTCATACTTGACCTGTTGGCAGTTGAGACACCGTGCTACATACTCAACAATATTTCTCTTCATCCGCCTTCACCAATACTGTTGTCTCAGATCCTGGTACATCTTCGCGGCACCCGGATGAATAGAATATTGCGAACTGTGAGCCTATGATAATATCAACTCTCGAATACCATCCACATTGGGCACGCAAATACGGCCCTGTATCCTCATAACTCCGTCATCACCAATAGCCACATCCCGGACATCACCCCGACGAACTCTATCCAGAAGAACTAACAAGTGGCGGTCATAATACTGTCGTGCCTTAATCTGATCAAATAAAGAAGACCGAGAAGCCATGTTAGCTACCACCCGCGGAGGGTCTGACAAATCCAATCTCACCAACTGTCCTGCTAAAGCCTGAACATCAAGTTCTAACAGTCACTCTGGTGCTAAAAGGTAAGCTAGGTTCCCAAAACTCTCGGCCTTGTGACTCAAGGCATCGGCCACTACATTGGCCTTCCACGGGTGATACAAAATAGTTAAGTCACAGTCCTTAAGAAGCTCTAACCATCTCCTCTGACTCAAATTCAAGTCCTTCTTCCTTAGCAGATACTGCAAGCTACGATGATTAGTGAAAATCTCACACTGTACCCTATACAAGTAATGCCGTCAAATCTTTAAGGCATGAACAATGGCAGCTAACTCAAGATCATGCACTGGGTAATTCTTCTCATGCACCTTCAACTGTCTGGACGCATAGGCAATCACCCTACCGCCGTGCATCAAAACCGCTCCCAATCCAACTCTAGAAGCATCACAATAGACTGTGTAAGAACCCGAACCCGTAGGAAATACCAATACCGGAGTTGTATTCAATGCTGACTTGAGCTTCTGAAAGCTCTCCTCGCACTCATCGGACCATCTGAATGGAGCACCCTTCTGGGTCAATCTGGTCAAAGGTGAAGCAATAGAAGAAAATCCCTCCACAAAGCCACGGTAATAACCCGCCAAACCCCGAAAACTCCTAATCTCCGTAGCTGAGGACAGTCTGGTCCAACTCTGCACCGCCTTTATCTTCTTCGGGTCAACCTGAATACCCTCACTAGACACCACGTGACCCAAGAAAGCTACCGAACCAAGCCAAAACTCACATTTGGAGAACTTTGCATAAAGTTTCTCCTCCCTCAATCTCTGCAATACAACTCTCAAATGTTGAGTGTGCTCCTCCTAGCTACGAGAGTACACCAGGATGTCATCAATGAACACAATAACGAATGAATAAAGGTAAGGTTGAAACACGTTGTTCATCAAATGCATGAACGCGGCTGGGGCATTGGTCAGCCCAAAAGACATAACCAGAAATTCATGGTGGCCATATCTGGTCCTGAAAGCAGTCTTCAAAATATCAGAATCCCGAATCTTCAGTTGATGGTACCCAGACCTCAAGTCATCTTGGAGAACACCCTAGCTCCCTGAAGCTGATCAAACAAGTCATCAATACGGGGCAAAGGATACCGGTTCTTCATAGTAACCTTGTTCAGCTGCCTATAGTCAATGCACATACGCATGGATCCATCCTTCTTCTTTACGAAAAACACCGGTGCACCCCAAGGTGACACACTAGGCCGAATGAACCCCTTATCTAGGAGTTCCTGAAGTTGTTCCTTCAACTCTGCTTGGGCCATGCGGTAAGGGGGAGTAGAGATAGGCTGGGTATCCGGAAATAAGTCAATACCAAAATCAATGTCCCTGTCAGGTGGGATGCCTGGCAGGTCTGCTGGGAAGACGTTTGGGAACTCACGGACCATAGGAATAGAATCAATGGAAGGAGTCTCACTACTAACATCCCTCACCAAAGTCCAGATGATACTCACACCCCTTCCCAATCATACGCTAAGCCTTCAGAAAGGAAATCACCCTGCTAGGGCATATACTCCACCGAACCTCTCCACTCAATCCTCGGCAATTCGGGTATATCTAAGGTCACAGTCTTGGCGTGACAGTCAAGAACCACATGGCATGGAGATAGCCAATCCATGCCCAAAATCACATCGAAGTCAACCATGCTAAGCAATAATAGATCTGCCTGGGTCTCCCGACCCCCAATAAATATAATACAAGATTGGTACATCCGGTCTACCACAACAGTATCCCCCACCGGAGTCGACACATGAAAAGATGAAAACAAAGACTCACGGGGTGTATCCAAGAAATGTGAAAAGTATGAAGAAACATATTAATACCTAGAACTAGGATCAAATAATACTGCAGCATCCCGGTGAAAGACTGAGATTATACCTGTAATCACTACATCTGAAGCTATGGCATCTGGTCTGCCCAAAAGTGCATAGAAACGGGTCTGTCCTCCACCTGACCGACCTCCCCCTCTGGAGCGGCCTCTGACTGACTGACCTCCACCCCTGGCTTCCTGAGCGGGTGGTGTAGAAACTGGTGTTGAAGCTGGAGGCTGGCTCTTGTGCTGAAATGAACTACCAGAAAGGCATGGACAATACCTTTTGATGTGACCCGGATCCAAATACTCGAAGAAACCCCTCTCAGAAAATGACGGTGGGGACTGAAGGGAACCCCTGGAACCAGAGTAGTTGCTAGAAGAACCATGTACTGAGGAGCTCTGAACTGATGGTGGCCGGGATGAGCTCTAGGCTGGAAGTGAACTAAATGAGGAACGACCCGAATGAGAGCTACGAGGACTGTGTCCTGATGAAGCACCACTATAAACTGGACGAGCTGGATGAGGATGCCTGAATGGTCTGCCTCTGCTGTGCTAAGGCTGACCTCCTGAGTGATCACCGCTATAACTACCAGAACCTCGAGGCCTCTTGGCCTCTCTCTCAACACGCTCCTAGTGACGCACTGACTCAATCTCCCTGTGTCACAACCCAAACCGATGGGCCGCGACGGGCACCCGGTACCTTACCCAACCGAGTACCAACGTAACGTATCTTTCTTATTACGTCATTACATACACATGACATACGGGCCTAATAGGCCAACATAATCCTTTATTAACTCAAGACATAGGTCGGCCAGACCGTACAATCCTTTATATACACGACATATGTCTACAAGCCTCTAAGAGTACATAAATATCATAAAGGTCGGGACAGAGTCCCGCCCTTACCAAACAATAAGTGTCTAAATCATACTAACCACACGAGCAACTCCAAAGCAAATGGAGCGCACCAACATCTTCCGCTGAGCTGATAGCCTACTTGGAGGGCTCTCGACCTGTCTATCAGGACCTGCGGGCATGAAACGCAGTGTCCCCAGGCAAAAGGGACGTCAGTACGAATAATGTACTGAGTATGTAAGGCACATAAGTAAATACATAAGAGACATGGATGAAATATAGAGTAATTGACTCAACCTGTATGTCTGGATAACTCTGTAAATAATAAATCACTTTTAGCATCATGAATATGCGTATGAATGTCATATAGTGCATAGGTATATGTTTCACAACATCATCAGCCTCTGAGGGCATCCCATCATATCATATCGGCCAGTGTAGGCAAAATCATCATCGTATACGAGCTGATCAGGTGGTGGTGCGTACATAATGCCATAATCTTTCCCATATCCTATATACATATATATACATACATACATATATATGTGTATATAACGCCGTTTGAATATACATACATATATACACGTATATAACACCGTTTGAATCATATTTCATCCACTGTGGGCAACATCATCATCATATACCAGTTGATCAGGTGGTGGTGCGTATATAACGCCGTAACCTTTTCCCATATCCCATATACATATATTTACATATATACACATATATAACGCCATCTGGTCATGGGTCAATGCATATGTATGAAATACATGAAAAGTACATAATAATATCAATATTCCTTCCGGATAAACTTTTCCAACTGCGTATTATTCTGAGACCCATGAACAGAAAATAATAATAATTCTCATGGGGAATCAAGAATATAGACACCCCTACTATTTCTATGAATAGAGTAATTTATAGAAATTGTGTATTTGCTCGTTTCTTCAGTATAATTTAGACCATGCCAAAAGAAAGAAAGGATAGCCTTAACATACATGAGTCGATTCTCTTGAGAAAAATTACACTGTACTCCGTTAATATTGCAAAATCTCACGTTAATTTGAAAGCTTAGGCGCAACTTATAGGTTATACAACACGCATTTGCATTTAGAATGGTTAAACGTGCTTTTTATGCAAAAGAATCTTGCTGGACTACTTAAGTTGAAACATAATTTCCTAGAATTTAATGGACTCCTTCAGAAGAGGGGTGATGAATGAATTCTAATTTTCTAAGCTTGTTATCTTTGGTTTAGGTGGGTCCCTCTTTGAAAGATTAGTGTCACCTTAAAGTATGACACCTTACCCATTCTTATTATTAGTCATCTACGGATATTAGGAATCTTGCCACGTTGGGGGGGGGGGGATTTAATTATTATCCACTAATTTATTAATTAACTAGGTAATGTTCTGTTACCCGATAATTAATTAATTACCCATATAATTAAGAATTATCTCAAATTACCTAACAATACTACTCATTTTTTAATATACTTTATACATTATACTATTGTGGTCATATGCTACCTTGCATGGTACTAGTTCATAATTATAGGGTATTATCTCTCGACCCGTATTTTATCCCAAATTGGCCACTTGGACGAAAATCATTTTCTTTGACTTGCTTCCCCTCTCACCTTTACGAATTTACTCGTCACTTTCTTGAAATAACATAGTCCTTATAATCTCCAAATAATCTTTTCCTTAGACTGATGTCAATTACCTTACGAAAAATTCAACGTACAATACTACAAGTTGCTACATCGTCGTAATTTAATACTGCAGGACGTAGCATCATCTTAATATTGCAGGGTGTAACATCATTACCCCCTTTGGAACATTCGTCCTTGAATGTTGACTGATGCACTTATCATTTTCATGACTTATGCCTTCTGAATACTTTAGTACTCTCCTTGCCATCTAGGAAACTGTTCTATGAATAATTCCAAAGTCCAGGGCATTCCCCCCTTAGGCCTTCCTCTCACACCACAATTTGTAGTCGGAATCCTTCCAATCTCGTAACTGTTGCTACCTTTCATTATGCAGTTTGTGCAATTCCGACCTTGTAAGTGCGCCCAATCTCTAGGTTTCATATGTAGAGCTTGATAAGATGTCCCTTTGGGCATTTATGAGTATACTGAAGTTCTTTGCTCGGTACTTGGTTGAATTCACAAATATTGCTATATCTCATCGCATAGGTCCGTTTATCCATTCGTATGAATTTACTGCCATAACTCTTACTTTGATATCATCATTACTAAGGCCTGCTACCAAACTTGAGGTTACTCTTGTTGCTTATCCTATATGTATAAATCTATGTCCTCTAATGCTTCTTCATTACAATTCATCTTAAGAACGACGACCTAATCTCACCTCATACTTTGTGATTGTTGTCCAACCATTATTGATTCCCTTTAATGTTGATCTATCATCTATCACTGATAACTTGATCTCTTATGTAACTCTGTCGCTAGGGCTCATGTCTCATCGTTGAACATTTGAAGTGATTTTCTTATACTTCCATAATCGTATTTCATAGCATCTCAATGTGATTTACCTTACATGGGTATTTTAACCTTGTAAAATTCATGAAATCATTACTCAATCGAAGTCCCAAACGTCATCCTTCATCTATCACAATTACACCTTCATTCTACTAACAGGGTAGTATTCCATCTCCTCTAAATGCTACTAGTCTAGACTCCTTTGAGTTCATTCAGGCAATACTGAGCTTTTAATAACTTAGAGAAACCATCAGCTCTCTTGTTTTCATGGGATTAATCTTGAGGACCTATCCATTCTCATCACCTTCTCCCTCGCTTTTTCTTATCCTTACTCTCGTCTCCTAAAACCTTATCGCTCTGCCATACGTTAGCTTGCGACCTATATGTACCTTTTTGTACTATTCACAACCTTCCTTCCATGCTTGCACCATAGATTTCCTTATGTTATTCTGGAACATCAAGCGAATCTTAACTAGACCTCTCGATACGTAGAAACCATAGGCTGGAAGATATGCTACTGATGATGATGCTATCACTCCTGAATACTGAATCCCAGCACTTCTAGCCTTTTATCTGAAGTATGAACTATTCACAACCTTCTACTTTTGAGCATATCGTACGTTGTCCACATTTACCTTACTTACCCTAAAATCTCACCTCACATCTTCTATCTCTTTCGTAAACTCCTTCCACATAGGTATAATTCACATCGACACCTCGAAGCTCTATTATAATACTTGCACCTCCGGTGCATACACAATCTGGTGGGAGCTTCGTACTGACTTCTTATGAGGCCGGTACTTTTCCAACTGGCTTTATCGTAGGTTCGTTGTAGAATATGGTTGTTTTACTTTCTATCTTGTACCTATGATATAAAGAGAGATCCTGCAACGTTCTCAATCACGATAATCAGATTCCTTATTTATTTCGTTGATGTTGTGAGCACGTGATTTTACCTACCATGTAATCCTACAAAAACTCAATAAATTAATTGGTTTTTTGAATTTTCGTTGAATTTTAGTGTTATTTGTGAATTTATTTTACATTATGTAGCCATAATTCGTCCTTTAAATCTATAAAATTTTAAAATGACATAATTAGGTGCATAACCTTAGTGATCATTTAAATAAATTAATTGTTTGATATAAAGTAGATTAATGTTGATTTGTTGATTTAATTATTTATTTTTAACAAAAATTGTGAAATAACTTGTCCTTTAATTGATTAGGAGTAAATTAAGTAATATGAATCTTAATTAATTAATTAATTGAACAAGGACTAGGATTAGAACTAATTATTGCATTTAGTTTTAATTTTTAGGTCAATTTAATTAATTAAAGTTGGTTTTGATTAAAAATGAATTAAAATGGACCTGGGCTAGAATTGCCCAGGCCCAAGTTGCCTCACCAACGACCCAGGCCCAAGGCAAGTCCACCCGGTCCAGACCAGCCCCCAAAATGACCCCGTTTAAAAGAAAAGATTAAATCCTAGCCGTTGATCTATCTAGATCCAACGACTGGGAACTAATAATAAAAAAATATATGTGTCCTAACTATCCCCATCCCCTTCATTTGCAAGTCTAACCCCCCCCCCCCNTCTGGCGGTGGAGCACCGCCAATCAAGCCCAAACCTTCACCAGACCATCTCCCCCCTTCTCAATCATCTCCTACCATCCATTTCACCAAAAACTCAATCAAATTCTTTAATTTCAAATCTGAAAATGGAAAACCCTAGTTTTCACATGCTCGTTGATCCGAAGACTTTCAATAGCTCCTACTTACATGGATCAATAGCTCTCGTTGATGGCTATTGATTCATGTGGGTTTGAGCTATTTTCAAACCCCGCCGGAGTCCGGCCAAGGTCTAGTGACCTCAAACTTTCCGGCCAAACTTCCTTCCATTGTCTGGTACCCCTTTTTTCTTTTCTTTTTTCTTTTCTTTTCTTTCCTGTTCTTGCAAATATTTTAGGGCAAAATCATATGTATAATCTCTTTAAATGTTACTGTTTCTTTGTTCTTTGTTTGCTTTTCTTTTTCTTCTTGTTTATTTCCCTTAAATTAAGTTTAGTTTAAAAATGACTCCATACACGTTTGAATAGTAGCCGCATTAGGGTTCATGACTGCCTGTTCAGAAATTAGGTAAATATTGTTTCGAAGGTCATTGTAAGGCCCTAAGTTGTGATTTGCGTGTTTATCTTGCATAGTTGCTGATTCTTGTGCTAATTGTTTTAGGTTTCATAGTTTCTTCATCTATTTGTCATTATAGAGCATTAATTAGCACTTAGTTGCGGTTTCTTTTGTTGATTTAGTTCTAGGGTTTCTTGATTTCCTGCAAAATAATCACTGATCATTACTAGTCCAGTAATTCTCACTTGAATCCATATTAAGAGTTACAGGAACTAGTTTCCTAACTCTCTAATGTTTGATAACTAACCCTAAAACTATTCGACCTAATGTTTAGATAATAAGACCCCAATTAGATAATTTAGGCTTATGATCCTTAAAACGGATAACTAAGTCCTAATTAGGTTTAATTACCAAATTAACTACATCTAATGAAATCATTTAAACTAGTTAACCTAAGTTCTAAAATCCACTTAAGGTCTAGCTAATTAGCTAATTAAACTTATCAAACCCCACCTTAAAGAATCTTAATTAATAGTTAATTACTCAACTAGGATAAAAATCAGTCTACACTTAATAAACTAATAACCTTTTAACCATGATTAACTAAATGGGTAATTCTAAGGGTACTGAGGGTTAGTTTAGGAATTACAATTGAAGAATCTTGGGTGTAACAACCCAAGAACCTTCTAGAACTAGGAAATCAGATTTTTTGGGGGTAGGATAGTAATTTTAGGGGTGAGAATCTTCTAGAATGAGGGCAGTTGTCCCAAAGGATAAGGGTGACAGTTGCATTTGTACTATTTTCAGCTTATTGGATAGGGAATATGCTAAGCATATCCTATCCCAAATACCCCTATAAATACCCTAGTCCTCTGAAAATGAGATTTTTGGAAGGGAATTCTCTGCACTTTTACCACTGAAAAAGACACTTCTTAGCTACTGAAGAATCTGAAAATTAGACAACAGAATTTTTTATAAATTTCCTCACAAAAGTTCTTCTGGAATACTGTTTCCCTTGCTCTAAAAAAAACAAAAACAGAAAGTATTGAAAATACACTGAAAACATTAGTACAAAAACATTTTAGAAGATCTCGTTTTCTCTTGCTGATTTCTCTTCAAATTCTGGTTTGGTCAAGCTTTATTCTGGGGGATTCTGCTTGAGTTGTTGTTGTTTTTGCTGCCGTGTCTAAGCCTTAAACAACATTCTTGGTATCTTGACCTTTATTTGGTCAAGGTTGCATTCTCTGTTATTTTTATTACATTTTGGAGGTATGTAACACTCTACCATAAATGAATTTGTTAGATTCAAAATCCTTGTTTCGTTTTATTGCTGAAATTATTCGGTGATGTTCAAATTCATTGCTTGATTTTATGAATCTTATATGTGAATGTATGTGAAAGCTTGTTAAATCAGTAGTTTTGTACATTTAGAAGTCATGTAACCAGTCCATGTTCTTAACAGCACTAAGGGAAATGAATCTGACCCCTAATGGTCAGATTCACTCCGTAAAAGTGCTAAAATATCCGTCTTGTGTTTAGATTTGAAATGTTACTGCTTAAAGCAACACTAAAAGAAATCGAGTCTGACCTCCCTAATGGTCAGATTTCTTCCTTATTGATGCATAGAAATTTATGTTATTTTGTTTCAAAATCAATGATGAAGTACAGGTCTTAATTACGAAAGGTTGCTAGCTTGCACAGGAGCAACAATAGATATTCTTATTTTTATTTATTTACTTTTTTTTAGGAAAATTGTATTTCATAGTGAAATGGCTATGTAATAGTGTAGTCGTTTCTACAGATTTCAAGTTTGTAAATAAAACTGGACTGGACTCTATAAGAATGTATATTCAGTTATATTTATTTTTCTGCTGTTTTTGTCTTCTCTTAAAAATCTAAAAGATTTTCGAAATTAAGAGAGAAGTTTCTTAACTTGGGCAGGTCTGCATAGGCCTTTTGTAATTGGGCCAGACCCGTGAACTTAGCCCAGTTAGGATCAATGGAGTCTGGACTTCGGATCGTTAGGCTTAAGGTTATGGGCCGAGTAATCATGTTAAAATGATTAGAGGTCAATTACTTTCTAAGCTGTACAATAAGTACTCATTTTTTACCAAAATCTTACACTACTGAATATAGACGATTTCAGAATCGAAACCAAAGGATATAATTAGAATTTGAAAATCTATAAAGCTGTTTTGTTCTAAGTAAAGAATGGCAAATTCCAGCACTAACGTACTCCAGTTTTCTTCTCCGTCTGATTGAAATTATTTTCCTAAAAGGATCAAATGGCTTTAACTTAACAAAAAAAAATATCGTCATGTTTGGTTTTTCAAATGACCTTTGGTGGCAAAGTTTCTCTTCATAGGCTCTTCAATCACATAAAAATACACTTGATGATTAAATAGGACAAATAGTAGTGAATTATATTTTGCCTTTATGTGATATTATCCATTGTTATTTGAATCAAATATGTGTTAGAATGTATCTCTCAATGTTTTATTTTTGCCTTTGTCCTAATTCGAACCATGTGACTCTTTCATCAAAACTAGCCATAATTAGGATTGGTCAAAGGGGTAAACAATAAATTGGGCTAAAATATGGCCATAGCCCAAACATTCGTCTTTAGATTAGGGAACTTAATCTTAGACAACCTTCTACATATCATCTAGTTTGAAAAATACCTCTTTTAGTTCGAAATTATAGAACTTAGTGAATAATCAAACATCACCTCAAATAGGCACCATAAAACCGTCATGACCATAGTCTTGACTACGTAATCTACACTCCGGTGCGACAACTCATGTCCCCGTCTTCAACTTCAAATTATATTAAAATCGCGTGTTGCAATTGCGGGTGCATTTCATGTGGCGTAATTGTAATATGTCCAAAAACAAACAAGTGCACGCCATCGTGACTTGTTTCAAGATAAATCTGTAAATACTAAAAGCGGCTAAAAGTGAAAAAGGCTAAAAAGCACAATAGGTTTAAAATATTTAAATAATTAGATAATTAGGACAAATATTAATAGTTAAGCAACCGTGCTAGAACCACGGAATTCGGTAGTGCCTAACACCTTCTCCCCGATTAACAGAATTCCTTACTCAGATTTCTGGTTGCAGACAAATTAAAACAGAGTCAAAATTTCCTCGGTTTGGGATTTTAAAATAAAACGGTGTCCCGTAGCATCGTCAAAAATCCGGGTGGCGACGCTGAAAACTAAAATAAATTCCAAATTCGAATAATGTCACTTTAATTGGAAAAACTCCCTTATTACCCTTTGTTAATCGGGGGTAGTAAAAAAATGAGGTGCGATAGATGTAACTCTTTAGTTTCCTCTTCCATCTGATCAACTTTTATGTAGGCTTAAGCTATCTTCCAATCTGCGGGTCCTGGTATTAGCTATTACTATAGCCTTTCATGGGCGTTATGGAATATCCATGATACAATCTTCTAACAACTCAATCTTTTGTCTATGCCCTGGGCTCGATTCCTTCTTTTAACTTACACCAGAGTCTTCCATGTCTATATGATTGTCAACATATATGCTACATGTATAAAAATTCAAACTCTTAAGTGCGTTCATAACGTAACTACCTCTGGATTATTAATCGAATGATTCTTTCCGTTCCTTCTCAGTTTTCTTTAAATGTAAGAAATTACTTTTCTTGGTCTTCCTACCCCCTTGTTGCGTGCATACTTAGCTTACCTTAGTGCCAACACATATTGAATTTCATACAACCCATGTGATCTTGAATATCACTTCTGATTTTACTCCTCGTTCATTAGCCATGGTAGGTGCAACTTTCTTATGGAGTGCATGCAATGTTGTTGTGAGACTGTTATTATAAGACCATTCCCTCTTTGGGTCACTGAGCTTAGTTTGAAGTCTTCTTCCTTACTTCCTCGGCTAGTATTTCATTGTAGTACTTAAAGAGGACCCTCTGACTCTTGTAATGCTGCGAGATTATCACATCGTATGCTTGACAGAGTTTTTGATGTTCTTCCTCGCCTATAATTACCCGTAGTTACTTATCTCCACAACCTTGTGCTTGTAGGGTTGCTTCTGAACTAATATTTTGACTGACTTTCCAGTGGTACTTTATTTTATTTCTATAACACTCATACGGTACCCAAATCCTATCTGAATATTTCTCAAGGGTCACGATGTTATATTTGCGAGACTGAATTCCCCATGTTAGGGTCCACTCTATTTATCTTGCACAATCTATTGATTTGTCTGTATCCTTTTATCTAGCCATAACTATACTCTTCCTGAATTAACTACTAACTACGCGTTGGCCCATTCTTATATCTATATTGCACGTAATCTTTCTTGGGTTATTCCTTTTGTCTTAACTTACCTCTCGTACTGGCTCCTTATTTATCAAAAATATCCCGGGCCGGAACCCCTACTCGCCTTGCGGTAATCCTTCTGTACCAAGGATAACAAAATTTCTTACTCGTGATGGTGATACTTAGTGTAACTGGCAGATACATTCCCTTAAGCTTAACTTTGCTCACCTTGCTTACTTTAGGGAAACTTCTTCCTGAATGACCATTCTCCGAATTTCTCATGAATCTTCTTCTGTTGTCCATTCTATTATTGCCGGTATGAAATCTTAAATTCTCATGATTTCGACCATTATAAAATCACTAAATCCCTAATTCATGTTTACTTTATCTTGTTCACCAGCCCAAACTGATCTCTATCATTCTGGAGTCTAGCTTTTCCTATTGGTAATCACGTTAGAGTCACGAACTTATTTCTCGAAATGAGGCTATGACTGTATGGCCTTTATTCTTTTGTGGTCTCAAGGCCTGTCACCTTTTGTCTTTTCCTTCACTTTATAGACTTTGTAGTACAGTCATTTTTTTGACCTACCATTGTCATCCATGGATCACTTTAACTCTCTTCTTATTTCCCGTTAACATTTCTGTCTATCACTTTATTCTGAAAACTTTCAACAAGACATTTTTTTTGTTGCTTTTTGCTCCCCTCGCTCCATCCGCTGGCTCTTCGCTCCATCCACCGGCTCTTCGGGTTGCTTAACGCTCTTGTGCTACTAGGGACGGGAGCCATACTAAGGTAATATTTATCCCTTCAAGGTTTCCAGTTCCTATCTTTGTAGTACTCATATCTAGCTGTACTATTTTAGTGTGCACCATCTGGGTGTCTCACAAGGAGATCTATTAGCATATTCGCAATATCCTTCGAAAATGTCAACTAACTTTACCAATCCATCCAATATTTTGGGTTACTCTAATCCCAGCCGGATCCTGATAACCCGTCCTCTTCTTAATCTACACCTGTTAGCCCCCACAGGGCATAACTGTAATGGGTGTGACCAATTGTACATACCCCTGTTACTATTGAATATAACTCAAAAAGCTTACGTTCCCCTGCCTCAATTATAAACGCTATTAACCTTCATTAACTGGGCGCCTCGTATCCTTCTTCATCTTGCTTATTTTGCTTGTTGAAACTTGTATTTATCTTCTTAATCTCTCATTGTATTTCACCATAAAGATGGATAGGCATTCTTGCCTTAAGGCTTCTTATCAGGAAGCTTACACCTTTCAGTGCACCCATGATCTGCTAAAGACCTCACATTTACTTATCGTAGGCATTATACAAAATCCAATTCCTTTGACTCATCTTTTCCACAACAATCTCTCTTTCCAACCTTCTTTCCAGATATAGGTATCGTCTTATTATGAATAGGATTTAGGAATTTGAATTCCTATGACTGAGCTCTACCACACGATCTAGAGTAAGAAGAAAGAGTGACAATCTTAAATGTCCTGTAGCCTCCTGCTTATAAGTGTGGTGCACGACACACCCATAAACAAGACTCTACTAGACATGGCTTGTAGATTCCCTAGGACAGAACTGCTCTGATACCACTTTTGTCATGATGTTACACCCCGCAATATTAAGATGATGCTACGTCTTGCAGTATTAAATTATGACGATGTAGCACCTTGTAGTATTGCACGTTGAATTTGTCGTAAGGTAATTGACATCAGTCTAAGGAAAAAATTATTTGGAGATTATAAGGACTATGTTATTTCAAGAAAGTGACGAGTAAATTCGTAAAGGTGAGAGGGGAAGCAAGTCAAAGAAATGAATTTTCGTCCAAGTGGCCAATTTGGGATAAAATACGGGTCGAGAGATAATACCCTATAATTATGAACTAGTACCTGCAAGGTACCATATGACCACATTAGTATAATGTATAAAGTATATTAAAAATGAGTAGTATTGTTAGGTAATTTAAGATAATTCTTAATTATACGGGTAATTAGTTAATTATCGAGTAACAGAACATTACCTATTTAATTAATAAATTAGTGGATAATAATTAAATCCCCCCCCTCCCCCAACGTGGCAAGCTTCCTAATATCCCTAGATTACTAATAATAAGAATGGGTAAGGTGTCATACTTTAAGGTGACACTAATCTTTCAATGAGGGACCCACCTAAACCTAAGATAACAAGCTTAGAAAATTAGAATTCATTCATCACCCCTCTTCTGAAGGAGTCCACCAAATTCTAGGAAATTATGTTTCAACTTAAGTAGTCCAGCAAGATTCTTTTGCATAAAAAACACGTTCAACCATTCTAAATGCAAATGCATGTTATATAACCTATAAGTTGCGCCTAAGCTTTCAAATTAACGTGAGATTTTGCAATATTAACGGAGTACGGTGTAATTTTTCTCAAGAGAATCGACTCAGGTATGTTAAGGCTATCCTTTCTTTATTTTGGCATGGTCCAAATTATACTGAAGAAACGAGCAAATACACAGTTTCTATAAATTACTCTATTCATAGAAATAGTAGAGGTGTCTATATTCTTGATTCCCCATGAAAATTATTATTATTTTTTGTTCATGGTATCAGAATAATACGCAGTTGAAAAGTTTATCCGGAAGGAATATTGAGATTATTACGTACTTTTCATGCATTTCATACATATGCATTTACCAATGACCAGATGGCGTTATATACGCGTATATATGTAAATATATGTATATGGGATATGGGAAAAGGTTACGGCGTTATATACGCACCACCACCTGATCAGCTGGTATATGATGGTGATGTTGCCCATAGTGGCTGAAATATGATTCAAATGGCGTTATATATGCGTATATATGTATGTATATTCAAACAGCGTTATATACGCGTATATATATATGTATGTATATATATATATATATGTATATGGGATATGGAAAAGGTTATGGCATTATATACGCACCACCACATGATTAGTTGGTATACGATGATGATTTTGCCCACAATGGCCGATATGATATGATGGGATGCCCTCAGAGGCTGATGATGTTATAAAACATATACATATACACGACATGACATTCATACGCATATGCATGATGCAAAAAAGTGATTTATTATTTACAGAGTTATCCAGACATACAGGTTGAGTCAATTACTCTATAATTTCGTCCATGTCTCTTATGTATTTATTTATGTGCCTTACATACTCAGTACATTATTCATACTGACGTCCCTTTTGCCTGGGGATGCTGCGGTTCATGCCTGCAGGTCCTGATAGACAGGTCGAGAGCCCTCCAAGTAGGCTATCAGCTCAGCGGAAGATGTTGGTTCGCTCTATTTGCTTCGGAGTTGCTCGTTTGGTTAGTATGATTTAGACACGTATTGTTTGTAAGGGCGGGACTCTGTCCCGACCTTTATGATATTTATGTACTCTTATAGGCTTGTAGACATATGTCGTGTATATAAAGGATTGTACGGCCTGGCCGGCCTATGTTTTGAGTTTATAACGGATTATGTTGGCCTATTAGGCCCGTATGTCATGTGTATGTAATGATGTAATAAGAAAGATATGTTACGTTGGTACTCGGTTGGGTAAGGTACCGGGTGCCCATCGCGGCCCATCGATTTGGGTCGTGACACCCTGGCTATGTCAACTACCTCCTCAAAAGAAGCACGAGATACCCTCTCCTTGGTTAGAAAATCTGTAGCTGATAAGTGAGACCATCAACAAATCTTCGAATCCTCTCTATGTCTGTGGGAACTAGCTAGATGGTATGACGGGCTAACTCAAAGAACCTCATTTCATAATGCGTCACGGTCATGTCTCCCTGACGCAACTGCTCGAACTCTCTGCGCAGCTCCTCTCTGCGAGACTCTGGTATATACTTCTCCAGAAAGAGAATGGAGAACTGGTGCCATGTAAGGGGCGCTGCATCAGCAGGTCTACGCCTCTCATAGGCCTCCCACCAAGAAAGTGCAGCTCCTGAAAATTGGAATGTAGTGAATGGAATCCCACTGGCATATAATATCCCTGCGATACGTAGTATCTTATGACACTTGTCCAAGAAGGCCGGGGGATCCTCGCCCTCTGTACCACTAAAAGTCGGAGGCTGGAATCTTCTGAACCTCTCCAACCTACGATGCTCATCATCGGCTAAAGCTGGGACCACATAATCCTGTACCGGAGCAATCTGCTGCACTAGGGCTGCCCCAGGTGTTTGAAGTCCCTGGGTGACCTGCTCAGGTGTCCGGCCAGCTGAAGTCTGGATGCCTCCCCCGACCTGAAAAGTAGTAGCAGTAGCGGACATAGCGACGGCATGTGCCAAGCTGGTTCATACCGTCAAAATCTGGGCTAGGGTCTCCTGAAAACCCGGAATCACAATGGGCGCTGGTGCCTGAGTCTGCCCCGGTGGAATCTCAGCTACGGGGACCTGATCCTGGAAAATGAGAGGGTCCATAGGTGCTACCCCGGCTGCTGTGCAGGCTGCACCCCTCCCTCTGCCACGACCTTGACCATGGCCTCGACCTCGGGTTGGTCCTGTTGGTGTCTGGTCACATCAGCAATATCAAAACCATTCCAAACTCCCCGTTAACCATCCGAAACCATCCCGAGCCCCTCGAGACCCCAACCAAACATACTAATGCATCATATATGATCATTCAAACTTAGTCGAGCCTTCGAAACATCAAACACAACATCAAAACCGCAAAAACATATCGAATTCAAGCCTATGAACTTTGAATTTTCTAAATTTCACCAACGATGTCGAAACTACCCAAAACAACTCTGATTGACCTGAAATTTTGCAAAAATATCCAAAATGACATTACGAACCTGTTCCAACTGTCAGAATTCCATTCCGACCCCGATAGCCTATTTTCCACTGCCAACCAAAAATCGCCAAACACTAATTTTCGCCAATTCAAGCCTAATTCTACACCGGACATCACAAAAATATTCCGAACACACTCTTAAGTCCCAAATCACCTAACGAAGCTATCCAAGCCATAAAATCCGCATTCCGAGGTCATTTCCCAATAAGGCTATCTTTGAAAGCTAAATGACTGAACTCTCACTACCATTCAATTTCAAGACTATCGACTCTAGCACATCAATAACAGAATAACCAACCTATGACAAGTCAATAATAGCAATTATAATTCATGTTCTACGTAACGACAGACCGGGTCGTTACAAATACAGACGTTTCCGTACCGATCCACAAGACTCTATTGGGTTTTCCCGTAACTTGTGAGAACTACGTGAACCTAGAGCTCTAATACCATGTTGTCACGACCTAAATATAGCCCACGTCGCGATGGCGCCCAACACCGCCGTCGGGGGAGCCAACTATTAAATACTAGTGAGTTCAGGTAGTTTACCAAAAATATTTTTCAACACTTGCTTAAATTAGTTTTAATACATTAAGTATAAACGGATAACTTAGGCCATTCTATGCAAAATAAATAATCATGAAGTCATAATTAACGATTACATCCCAAAATAAAGTCTAATAGCGTGTGTGTACCAGGAACTAGTGTCACAAGTCTACAGGCATCTAGTAGAATAATATTAAAAGAATGAAAGTATGTCCTACTGTCTGAGTGAGTATAGACAAAAATAACAAAAAAATAGCTCCAAAGTGCTGATGGAAGTCGCCAAGAGAAGCAGCTCACCGTGAAGCCTCGATCAATATAACTCAGGAACGAGCTCCGTACTGGAACCCAGATGCACCTGCCTCAAAACTTGTTCAATTAAGTACAGAGCATAACATGAGTACATAAACAATATGTACCCAGTAAGTATCCCGACTAATCTCGAAGAAGTTTTGATGAGAGGTCGACTTGACACTTACTAGGGTCCAAATAGTATATTTAGGTGATGATTTAAAAGAGGACAACAAGTAAGCATGAATAGTAAGGATCGAATCGTAATAAAATCCAAATATGTATTGAAGCATCAGTTTACAAGTTTTCAGTTCGATCTTCCAGGATATTTCACAGCTCAACAGTCATAAACAACATCAAGCAAATAGCATGCACATAGTGGAATAAGGACAACCGGCTTGGGCCAACATAATAATAATAATTAGGCACTGCCGAAGGGTCGAACGACACAAACCATAGATGCATCTATCAACCTGCCGTGACGTACGACTCGCTCTCATGAGAGTAGGGGAAAGAATCACTCCGCTCACGGAATATAAATTGCGAAGCGGTCGCATGCAAGCACAACATCTTTCTTCCAATCCTTTTCAAATAACAATTCTGTTAAAACATCAAATTCTTGGTTTTTCTTAAAACAAGGTTGTATACCATGAAGTTACAAAGCAGATAACTCAAGTTAATGGAATTCACATGGTATGATGTGGGTCTAACTACCAGGACATAACAATAATAGTCACTACGCACGGTCTCTCGTCACCTCGCACGTACGTAGTCCCCCACAACAATAACACATAATCATTTAATTCACCTATGGGGAAAATTTCCTCTTACAAGGTTAGAAAGGAGACTTACCTCGCGTCAAGTCTACTTCCCGGGTCAAGAATGCGCCCGAAACTCCAAATTCGTGCCCAAGGACTCGAAACTAGTCAAACATTGCATAACAAATCAGTCTATACTCCAAAGTCCTTAATTCTCCTACTTAATGATCATTTCAACCTAAATTGGGAAAATTCTGAAATACACCTATGGGCCCACATGCTCGAATTCCGGAAATTTTTGAAGGAAACTATCACCCATGGCCTAAGGATCAATATTATATAGTTTTTGTTTGATTCCTTAACAAATTTCTTGGTAATTTCCCGTTTTTATAAAAAACCTAGGATTTTACTCTAACTCATGGTTTCTACTAATTGTTGTGTTAATCTACCTAAGAATTCAAGTATAAAGCTAAATTTATGACAGGAATTACTTACCTCACAGTAGCTAGGTCGAATACCCTCCTTGCATGCTCTCAAAATCGCCCAAAGAAGAAGAGTGGTGTTCAAAAATGGCTAAGTCCCGTATTTAAAACGAAACTTAGTGCCTATAGGCTTTCCGTGTAACACTCCTTAAATTTATAAAAGTTTCGAGACACGCTAATTATAGAATTAAATTATTATTATTATTATTATTATTTGTGTCTTTCCTATAGTGAAATATACACACACACACACATACTTAAATATTTGGATATACAATTAGAAAAATATTGATAATTTTTATATTATTAATTATTAAAGATGGTATCATTAATTATTAGTTAAGTTAACTTAAAAAAAAATAGAAAAGGGGCTAAAGCCCATAAAGGGGCTGCTAAGCCAAATAAGGCTTAAGGCCAAAAGAAGAACGTAAAAGGGATGCAAAGTAAACAACAACAAAAGCAGAAAACGCATAAAAACAGAAAACGCAAGAAAACGCATAAAAACAGAAAATGCAAGAAAACGCATGCATTGAAAAGAAAATAGTAGGTTTCTTATAAACTGCTAATTCTAAACTCAGGTTTTCTATTGTCAATTACCCTACAGTAGTAATAGGTAAGAGTTGAATAGTTAATTCCCTTCTTTCTCTATATCAACAATAGATTTCATGTTTAGGGGTAAAACTTTAAAATTGATTAAAATGCACTGGTTATTGTAGAACCGATTGTTTGACTGGTGTCAATTGGATTGGGGCCTACATATTGGCTCGAGAAGTTTTGAGGTGAGTTGATATAACCCTTTACTAAAGTGGTTTAACTCACAAAAGCACGCATACAATGAATTGCTTAAAAGGATTTATATGTACTTAATTGAGGCGAGTAAATACCTATTAGCTTAGAATTATTTTCTAGCTAAATTTAGATGATTATTTTGATATATGTGCATAAATTTTCAGATTTCTGTGTTATTTATATATGCCATTTTCATGTTGAAAATTCATGAAGAAGCAAGAATCTTTAGAAATAATTTTGAATGTTTATTTCATTCTTATGCCATGCCTTACTTTTAAGGATTCCGAAATAAGTATGTTGAAAGATTTAGACTTGAAAAGTCACAAGAAGAAGTTTTAGAAAGAAAATATTTTTAGGAGTATCTTTTATTCTGAGAAGGGGTCATCGTCTAGGCCGAGGGTCCTAACCGAGGCGTTGACTTCCTGAAACTACTTGTGCCAAAGTAGGGAGCACACGAGCCGAGAGCCTCGTTGCTGAGAATTTACTTAGCCATGCTAAGGTATGATACATGGGCGCTGCGAACCATGAAGCGAGTGGCACCTCGTGAATTGGGCCTATTCGATCAGGTTGGGATCGAACCCGTGCCGATCACACGGTGACTAAGACAGAAATAGGTCAGGATAGTTGGAACTCCCAAAGTATAAAGAGAAGTATTTTTATTTTTATTTTTATTTATTTATTTCTTAAACGAAAAGAAATTCTTTTAGAATATTCATAAACTAATATTATGCAATTATTTTAGAATTGTTCTTAGAAGCTTTATGTTTTCTATGCATTTAGAACATTTGCTCATAATGTATATATTATTAAAGTTTCGTCCCTGTTGTTGAGACTCACTGAGTACAATGGATGGTACTGACGTTCTCTTTTGGGAACCTACGTTGGTCTGCGGTACAACGTAGGAACTGGTTTTGCAGGCGAACAGGCTACGGGTTAGGACTTCCACCTCTTCCAGTTCTATTGGTGAGATCCACTTTTGTTCGTGGAGTATTCCTTAAATTCATATTTATCTAGCTATTTCTTTGTTTACTTAGAGAACTGGCCAGGAAATCTCATGTCCTGAGCAGTGCGTCAGTTTATCAGTAGAGGCTTCATAGACATAGTCGTGGGNATCCACTTTTGTTCGTGGAGTATTCCTTAAATTCATATTTATCTAGCTATTTCTTTGTTTACTTAGAGAACTGGCCAGGAAATCTCATGTCCTGAGCAGTGCGTCAGCTTATCATTAGAGGCTTCATATACATAGTCGTGGGGTTAGAATTAAGATGTTTTTGATAATAACTTAGTAGTATTTCATTGTTTTCTACGAATAAAGTTTTGGAGTTGGTTTATTTTAGATATTTAGATTAATTAAAAGAATTTGATTATAGTATTGCGTTATTGCATATAAAGTTTGAAGTTATAATAGATTTGATAAGCGCAGATGGTTCGCTCGGTCATGTTAAGTGGTCGGGTGCCAGTCCCGGCTTATTTAGAAAACGGGTCGTGACATTCCGCACCTGTGGCTCGAGGATCCCACCTGCGGTCTCGCATCTGCGAGAAAAATCTCGCACCTGCGGAGAAGGGGAAGGGGGCCTGGCTTCGCACCTGCGGAGCAGAGTCCGCACCTGCGGCTCCGTTTCTGCGGAAAGGGGTCTGCATCTGCGGAAATGGGCAGCTCCCTCAGGAGTAGCACCTGCGAGGCTTGGACCGCAGGAGCGGTCTCGCACCTGCGACATGACCTCCACAGGTGCGGTCGCACCAGATCTGGTGCACCAACAGTCATTTTAGGCTGGTTTTTGCCTCGCTCGATGCTCGAATGGCATCTGGGCCCACCCGAGACCCCGTCCAAATATACCAACAAGTCCAAAATCATAATACAGACTCGCTCGAGCCTTCGGAACGTCCGAAACAGCGGTAAATCTAAAAATCATACCCCAAAATCTATTGGATCAAATTTAAGAACTTCAAGTTCTTGAATTCGCTTTCAATACGCCGAACCTACCTATACTACTCGGAATGATACCAAATTTTGCAAGCAAGTCATAAATGACATAACAGAACTATTCCCGATCTCGGAATCCCATTTGGATCTCGATTTCAAAAAAATACATTCCAAACCTCAATTTGAACTTAAGGACATTCTTATTTCTCTATTTGGCGCCGAAACGCCCCGGTTCATCCAGAACCCGTTCCGAACACATTTCCAAGTCCGAAATCATCATACGAACCTACCAAAATCTTCAAATCTCGATTCCGGGGTCCTTTACTAAAAATGTTGACTGAAGTCAAACTTGGCTTCGAGGCCAACCTTAAGGAACTAAGTGTTCCTATACCACTCCAAACTGCTCCAAATCTCGAAACACCCGTCCCCCAAGTCATAGATCAGTAAAAGCAACTACAGAGAGTCTCATTTAGGGGCACGGGGTCCTAGAACATAAAATGAACGGTCAGGTCGTTATAGTTTAGAAGATGATAATATGCTTTCTTTGATATGTCTTATGAATTTTATCCCTTTTCAGATATTGTACCACTAGTTAGCCCTTTGAGCTTGTAGCCTTTTGTTTGGAAGCCGTATTTTTGCCTTGATTCTTTTGTTGAATCCCTAGTGTTCGTACCCTGCTTCCTTAAGCATTGTTGCTTAGACTATGATATTATGGTAAATTTGAAGATTGGGATGATTGAGTGAAAAATGGTGTTCAACGGTAGCTGAAAAATGATGAAAGGCCCTCTTAAAAAGAATGTGTCATGAAAAAAAATTGCTTTGAAAAAAATTAAACGTTCTTGATATGAGAAAAATACTTGTGAAATAATTTATGAAGAGAGGGATGAAATCAAATTAAGAGATGAAAATGATGGGTGATGAAGTCTAAAAGTAAAAAGTACTTAGGGAAATATAAGTCACTATTATATAGTTCTCCTATCCGTCCCTTAGCCAACATTACAACCTGTTAAAGTCCCATTTGATTATATTCGAGCATACTTAATTAAGTAGAGATATACATTATAGGCAAGCCTATGGTTCTTTGTGCATACATGTGAATTCGTTTGTGAGTGCGAGTGTGTTCTTTGATGCTAAGTCCTTAATATATATTCATTCTTTGATTTGAGTGTATGGACTATTTATTCTTGTTAGGGCACTTGTACCATGATATATAGGTGATGTTATTAGCTTTATTTGACAGAGTAGGTGAGCGAGCTTAAATTTGGTGAGTTAGAGTCCCTCTCTGAGGTTAGGAGGTTAGAAGTTTGTTATTTGTTTGTGACTTATATATCTTGCACGATGATCAGGAAGTGTATATCTGATGGCTTGAGTTGCTATAAATCCTAATTGTTAGTATCAACTGAAGTGGTGGTGTTTCTAGGCTTGATTTATTGAGAGTGATTTTAATGCTTACTCTAGGACGAGCAAGAGTCCAAGTGTGGGGTATTGATGTTTGGGCAAAATGCATATATTTAACCGTTATTGACTCATATTCTAATATTTTAATCATATTTTGAGTATTTTATACTTAATATTATATTTTAACTGTGTAGAAACGAAGCAATGTGAAAGAGATTTGGAGCAAAACTAAATGAAACGTGGAAGAAAAAGAAAGAAAATTATACGAATAAAAAATAAGGGGACAAATGGGGGGACACCTTTGGTTGTTTCTTCCTCCAAGTGGAAGACAACAAAAAGAAGAGATGCAAAACTAAGAAAGGAATTGGAGTTGAAATCGTGAAAACGCTACTGCATTCTGCGCTAGGACCAACGCGAGGCGCTGCCCTAGTCGCTGTGTACGAGATATTTCATTCTTTGTTCGAACAAGGTTATTTCGGTGTTATATAATCCCAACTCGTATAAAGGGTCCTAAACCTAATTTGGAGGGATCTAACATATTTTTGAGGGAAAACATGCCACTTTGGAGGGGGAGAACATCACGCTTGGAGGAGACATCTAACTAGTTTTCTTCTCTTCTCTTCCTTTAATTTCATAGTTTATTAGTTCTAGAGTTTTGGGTGCTACATGAACGTTGTACTTTGAGGCTTGAATTATTCTTGTTATTTTATCGTATTGGTTTATTTATTTAATCTTGCACCTAATTATTTGATTGCCTGATCACCAATTGAATACTATCTATGAATCTAATATTGAATTCGGGAGAGAAAATTTTAGATTGCATATAAGATTGATGGAGCGAGATCTTGAACCTGATTAACAGGGACCATATTTGCGGTTAGGATAAGGATTTACCTAATCGCCTTGTTTGGTTATTATACGAAAATTATTAATGCATTCTTGTTAATCCTAATTCCATAGGAATATAGGCATTAGGTTAGCTTGAATAGGACAGTAGTACTTCGGGAGAAGGCTACGAGTAATATTAACTATGTCAACCAATAAACCAGATAAATTAATTAGACAATTTAAGTGAAAAACTCAACGAGATTGTTAGCTAACCCATAATTCTGGAATATTTTCTCCCATTGAACTTTAATTTCTTAGTCTGCTACTCTAGGTTAGTTGTAGCTAATATTCATACTTTAGAAAATCACTTGAATAAATTAATTATTTGGGTTTAATTTAGTTGATAGTTAATCACAAGTCTCCGTATGTATTATATATGAACTTACAATCTTATATTGCTTGATAGTAGCTATAAATTATCTCTATACAAAATGATGATGATGGTTTTAGACCAAGCTTAACATATTAACAATTAATAAAAACTACGCATACTATACCAGGGACAATATGACGTGTAATGTTACAATTATAAAATATGGGTCTAGTTTTCTCATTATTTTGCACATGTGAGTTGTGACATGGCACCATAATTCAAATTTGGAGATCCGTGTCTTTTAGCGGGACAATGCACTGGGCTTAAATTCGGATTGATTTTCGGCCCGATTTACAAAATTATCCCCCGTCATCTTCCCCCCGCTTTGGACCTCTCCGGCGAACTCCTCCTCCGCCGTTTTGCCCCTCACCTTCTCCTCCGGCGAGATCGAGCTGTAAGTTCTCTCTCTAGAATTCGACATAAAACCCTAATTCCTTTTTACGAAATGATTATTTATGGTAAATTACGAACTGTTTCTTCGGAAGAACCTAGGGTTTTCGAGCATTCAGTGAAAAGCAAAAATGAAGGCTACATTGGGGAATGTGCCCAGAAAAAAGCTAGCTGATATTAGCAACATACCACAAGAGATGAGATTGGATAGCCAAAATGACAAGTCACAACATATCTCAATTGGTCCAAAAGAGTACATAGACATGCTCAAGAAGGTAAATTCTCTGTTTTTTTGGTAGTGGTATATTGTGTTAAAAAATGACGTTCTTAATTTCAGCTTGATTTGGCCCTTTCTGGAATTTTTTTTTCAGGAGAATATTGAATTGATGAAGATGTTAGCTGACAGGAAGTATCCTTTATTTGTAAAAGAATTGCATTTTCTTATAATTGTTTATAGATAGAAGCATATCCAGAACTTTGAGCCAATGGGTGCAAAGGGTGAAGTTGTGTGTGTGTTTGCCTGTGTGTCTGTGTGTATATACCGCGCTGAGAGGTTTGACCTTCTGCAGAGGTGGATCTACTCAATGATTACTGCGTTAGCAGTAAAATATTTATAAATATTATTTTCTTAATAAATATACAGGCCAAGCCTGGGCAGAAGTTATTGAGTTCACGTGAACCCAAAGGTTACAAGCTAAATCCGTCCCTGTCCGTCTCTGTTTGTAGATGGCCTTAACTACACCTATTTGAGTTTCACATAGGCAAGATAAAGTCCACAACAAAAGGAGGATTGCGGTAAAATGATGGTTAGTGTAAAAATAATCATAATATGTTGAATCTTCTAAACATTGAGTTAATCAAAACATGCTCTCATAGACACATGCTAGGTTGATAATTGGATGTAGTGCTAATGGGTAAGGGGTTCTTCGAACTAAATGAGCTGAAATATAGCAGAATGGATATGAGAATTCACATAGTCATTTCCAATTTGCTTGGGATTAAAGGTATAGTTGATTGAGTTGAATGATAGTAGGTAGCTTTCTTACTTAGCATTGGTATTATCACTTTTGTTCTTGTGAGCCTGTTCCTTGATTCGTGTTCTCAATAGCAAAATAATTGAATTGACTGGAGCTGAGATACAGAAGATGAGAATTAATCTGCAGAAAATGCAGCAACAGAACCATCAACTTGCGCAATCAAATAGTCAAATGCTTGCGGTTTGTTTTCCTTTCTCATAATCAAGCTAGTTAAGTTTTAAGACCATTTACTTTCCCGTTTAGTTACAAAAACTGTTGCTTTTTGCATTTTTCTCAGGAATTAAATTCAGCTAAAGATAGGGTAAGCACTTGAATGCCACACCAGCTTTACTTATAAGACCGGATTGGTGATTTTCTCCTTGAGCTAATGTAAGTGCTACTTATTGAACAGCTCAAAACATTACAACATGAGCTAGGATGTACAAATGGCATACTTAAAGCTAAAAAGCTTGAAGCAGAGGTTAGTCAGGTTTAGCTAACTCAAATCTGTTGTTGTTTAAGTTGTTTTTCCTTTCATTTTTGATTGAGTTTTCTTTTTAATCAGGAGATAGCAAAACAAAAAATGTGCCAGCAGTTGAATGATGAGGTGCATAGACAATTTTTTTGTACTGTTATGGAACTAGTGGTAATTAACTCTTTGCTGTCACTTTTGAAGGTGGATCCTATCAAGTGTGAAGAGGCAGGGGATTCCTCTTTGGGAAATGGAGATAATGATAAACCTGCAAATATCAGAAGGAGGCTTCAGTCAAAGAGTGAGTGTAATAACTGGATATCAGGTCATATTGCTGTTAAGAAGTGCCTAAAATTCTTGCTTTTGTTTTTCATTCTTTCCTTGTGACATTTAGGTTTGGGCTCTTCTAAACAAGTTCAACCCCAGGACAATGCTGAAAATAAAAAGTTAGTCTACTTTGAACTTGTAGAATGCGACATCAATTTTATGATGTTAAAGATTCTAAATATTGCTAAGAAAATTGTTCATAATGACTTTATGCTGTCTTTGCAGACCCCATGTAAGAAGGCAATCTGCTCGGTTTAAACCTGAAGCAATGAAACATAATGAAAATGATTTTGAGGTAGACGACAAATGCCACCAATGTTTAATCTAGTCCAGCAATGGTTCAACTTTCTTTTGGATATCATCTAGTGACTTAGAAAGCCATCCTGCATTATGGTTTGAATCTAAAGAGTTTGGAAGTTCGTCTCCAAGTAGGCCTAAGTTGTTTTCTCTTTCACTTTTGACTGGAGTATTTATAGTAAAACAAAAAAATGTGCCAGCAGTTGAATAATGAGGTGCATAAACAAATTTTTGAGTATTAGATAACTGTTATGGATCTAGTGGTAATTTACTCTTTGCTGTTTGAAGGTGGAACCAATCAAGTGTGAAGAGGCAGGGGATTCTTCTTTGGGAATTGGAGATAACGATAAACCTGCAAATATCAAAAGGAGGCCTCAGTCAAAGTGTGAGTATAATATCCGATTATTCTATAATCTTCGCTGCTAACAGCCTAAACTTGCTTTTGTTTATCATTCTTTCCTTGTGACATGTAGGTTTGGGCTCTTCTAAACAAGTTCAGCCCCAGGATAAGGCTGACAATAAAAGGTTAGTCTACTTTGAACTTTTAGAATTTGCCAATCTCTATGATGTTAAAGATTCTAAATATTGTTAAGAGAATTGCTCATAATGACTTTATGCTGTCTTTGCAGACCCTGTTTAAGAAGGCAATCTGCTCGATATAAACCTGAAGAACCAAAGCAGGATGAAGATTATTTTGAGGTTGAAGACAAATGCCCACCGATGGTTAATCTAGTCCAGCAAAATGGTTCTGCCTCCTTTTCTATGTCGCCCAATGACGTCGAAAGTAATCCTGCATTGAGGTTTGAATCTACAGAGTTTGGAAGATTGTCTCTGAGTAGGCCATTAAGAAATGCAGCTAAGAAGATCCAGTCTTACAAGGAAATTCCTTTGAACATAAAAATGCGCAGACCGGTATGAACAACCATCATCTTTTGTACTGACCTATTCAGTGTAGGAGCTAGTACGGAACGATAAAATGCTGAACGGCATCTTTTGTTGGGTTGTCTAGTGTAATTTTTGCTGAACTTTTTTCTCCAACTTGAGGTTGTCTCCCATCCGGCAAACATGTACATGCATGTTTCCTGAGTAAATGTTCTTATTGCCTGCTGTAAATCCTGATTAAATGCATCTTTTACTGTGATTGATTATTTATGAAATTAGTTTGAGCCACTTGCTTCTTCATCTGATCATACAATGACAAAAAATGTCAGTTAAAATCTGTTGATATCATTCAACTTATCCAGCCCATTTCCTGGCTATAAGTTCGTCTTTTGACTTTGCTCTACCTCAGAGATGAAGAATTTGCTGTAAAAGAAACTTGGGACTTTCGCTTGCAATCTGACCCGTGGTTCTCTTGAATTATGTCAACTGTCTATATATGAAGTTGTAGATTCTATAAAGCCAGCTAACCTCATTGTCTGTTTGTACGTTGTATCCTGTTGTACGAATGAGCGCTCAAGTAACTGTGTTTCATGTTGATGCCATGCTAACTTTAAGTGGTTACGCGGATAGCTTAAACACTGCAGTTAGTTAGCTAATGTTTAGTCTTAGTCGATTTAAGATAGCATACCTTGTTTTTTGGTGGCGAAATGCTCTGAAGATTCTGTAAACAGTTGTTTCCTTATTTAGATACGCCTTTAGCTCTGCAATTGCAAAAAAGACGTCCAATCACGATCGATTACAGATTGTGAGTCCGAAGTCCCTCTTCATCCTCATAAAGCTTCTTCGCGCAGAGGTAAAGGACTCATCTCCTCTACTCTGCTTTCTCGAAGACGCCCAGTAAATGAATCTCTTTGTTGGTCAGGATAAACAAAATACATACGGGCAACTTCGCGCGAGGTCTGTTAGATGTTGGGTATGCGATAATGCAATGGAATCAGGGGTGAATGTAGTGTGTTAGCGATGAGTTCAATTGAACCTATAACTTTTGACGCGGAGTAAAAATTTATTAAAAGTACAAAAATATTAGATATGGACCCATAACTTTAAAATATAATGTGTTCAATATTGAAAACCAGAATTTGAACCCATAGAATTTAAATCCCGGATCCGCATTGGCAATGAGTAGTACTTGTTGCATGGTACATGTTTATTGTTGAAATGAATAATGTATGACGCACTGTGGACTCTTTTGAAGAGAAGTTACTTTCCATAAGTTAGTTGTTGACTTATTGTGATTAGGAGTGTTCAAACGGAATTGAAAAACCGCACAAAACCGAAAAGAATAGCAAAATTGGGTGCAGTTGGAGAGCACAAACGGCTTGACAATAAGAAGGCTCAATCACAAAAGAAGGCATTGCGAAGAAGCAAAGACAGTTGGGACGTTCGAGATTGGCATGCCGGATTTGTTGTTCAACACAGGCATTGCTCCTGCTATCAAATTCTCCCGGTGCGTGCTTTGATCATGTCCTTTGTCCGATTTTTATACGAAAATGGTTTGAGGAATTACTATAAAATCTATCTCTGTAGGTAGTTAAGAGGAGAACAAGCTTCTTGATATGACTATACAGCTAAAAGAATGTAGACTTTGTCAACCAGCCTAAATTACTGAAAGCAAAGGATCTTCCACTTCCTTTCCTTTCTGAAGATGTTGATATTGGATAGATAGTTGACAAAGGAAGAATAACGACGTGGCCACCTGTCTTTCTTTATGTACTCAGTTCTCATGTATGGACATAATTTTGTACGAAACACTCTTATTTGGGACAATTAACCACATTCCAATTTTAAGATTCGGAAAAAACCTATTAGGTTTGGTATTGAAAAAAAAATTTGAACCGAAACGGACATATAAATATATAATTTGTATATATATTTTTAAGATTTTATATAAAATTTTCTTTAAAAAATGTTTAGAAATATTAGAGATACTCTCTTGCGATGTAATAGTTAATAGAACTGTGAAGTACATTCATTTCTTTTTACTTTAAATAATGGTTCGTATCACTTTCTTATCAAATGTTATTGAAATGCATCAATCATCTCTTTGGGCAACCCGCTCCACCAGACATCTCATATCAATTTATTCATAAATTTCACAATTCAGGCCAAGCCTTTCACAATATTTTTGTTTCAACAATTGCAAACAGAAAACAGTATAGCTCGTAAGCTTTAACCAATATCATTCCATAACAAAGCCAGCCAAAATATATGTAACCATCATAACACTGTCAACCCAACTCAGTCTTTATATATCATGATATAATCAAGAGAACAACCAACACTTTTAACACAATTACAACAACAATTGGGAATAAATCAATGAAACCAAATAACCACGTAAACCTTAATAATCACGAAATAGTTAAACTGCATTTCTCACAACTTCCTCAATATTTCCAAAAATGAAACCAACGGAAACATATATATATATATATATATATATATATATATATATATATATATATATATATATGTTTNATACTCTTTCCAAAATAACCACAACAATATTTAACAACAAAATACCAAGGCCAAGTAGTCATAGAAATAATAATAAACAATTAAGACAAAAATCAATTAAGTTCGGAACGAAAAAGGGATCATGCTTAACAGGCAATTTGGTAGTGCATAAATACTCGTCACCTTAGCTATACACCACACACATGAATTTCACATACCAAACAAGTGGAGATTCCTATTCCCTCAAGTCAAAGTTAGACACAATTTCGTAGGCCACTCACTGCTCAATTATGGCTTTTCCTTTAGGATCTTGCTCTAACTTGGTCGAATCTAATCATAATTAACTCAATATCATTAATTAAGGTTAAAGAAACTAACTTTATTGAAAATTACAATTTTTCCTAAGTTTTCTAAAAAAAAGTGAAAACCCGACCCCGAGTTCGCTTGGTCTAAACTCGGGGTTCGGACCAAATTACGTTTATTCATTCACCCACGAACCCAAATATACAATTATTTTCGAAATTCGACCTCAATTCGAGGTAAAAATTTAATCTTTATAAAATTCCCTAATTCTACCCAAACCCTCAATTTTTACCATAAAAATTCTTAGTTTTTTTTATTTAAAAGTGATGAGAAACAATGAGTAATTGAAAGAATAAAGTTTAGAATTGATTACCTATGACTTGAGGATGATATTTGGTGAAGAAATTCGTTCCTAGGGGAGTGAGGTTCGAAAATTTGAAGAAGACAAAGTCTGCCCGTTATATATATATTTTTCTGCCAACTATTCTGCCTCGTTTATCATTCTAAACGATCCAGAAACTCGATTTTTATGTCTCCAATAGATTCTTTGTGAAATTCTAGTCAAGTTAGAAATTTGAGTCACTCAATTTAACCTTATAATGAAGGAGATATGTAGGTTTTAATATTTGCAAATAATGCAGATTTTTTATACGCCGTCAGTGGCAATTTCGTAATTAACCTGAAAAATCTGGCAACCTTAGTAAAATGAGCATAAAATCCTCATATGATGTCCAAATTTGATGATTATTTTTGCTACAGGTCCGTAATTACGATCAGATGTAATACTTCATTCAAAACAGAAATCGGAGCTCATTTATTCAATATGATATCATTTATGCTTGAAGAAACGACGTCGGAGCATAAGAAAGAACGAACAGAACCCAAACCTATTTGAAACTCACCCGAGCCCTCGGGGCTCTAAACCAAATATGCACGCAAGTCTAAAATCATCATACAGACTTGCTCGTGCGATCAAATCATGAAAATAACATGTAAAACTATGAATTAAACCTCAAAACTCATTATTTTTCTCAAGAACACTTAAAGTTCATTATTTATCAACCGGACGTCCGAATCTCGCCAAATAAATTCCTATTCTCACCAAATTTAGCAGACAAGGCTTAATATCATAACAAACCTGTATCGAACTCCGGAACCAAAATACGGGCCCGATACCAATGATTTCAAACGTTAATTCATTTCTTTATTTCATTAATAATTAAGCAAAACAATTTCTTTCAAAAAATGATTTCTAAGGCTTGGGACCTTGGAATTCAATTCCAGGCATACGCCTAAGTCCCATATTTTACTGCGGATCTCCTCGGATCATCGAAACACAGATACGAGTCCGTTTACTCAAAATGTCGACTCAAGTAAACTAAAACCAAATTTTTTTAATTCTAAAAATTATTATTTCTTATATTTTCACATAAAAGCTTTCCGATTTTACGTCCGGACTGTGCACACAAATCGAGGTAGTTAAAATTAATCTTAATCTTTTTATGGCTAATAAGCCTAGAACGGAGTCTAAATTCATAAAATAACCCCTTGGGTCATCACAATCTCCACCTCTAAAACAAACGTTCGTCCTCGAACGGACATAAAAGATTACCTGAATTTGCAAACAAGTGTGATATTTACTCTGCATGTCCGACTCAAAGTCCCAAGTAGTTGCCTCAACGGGCTGGCCTCTCCACTACACTCGAACTGAAGGACAACTCTTAGATCGCAACTGACGAACCTGCCGGTCTAAAATGGCCACCGACTCTTCCTCATAAGTCAAGTCTTGATCCAATTGGATAGACCTGAAATCCAACACGTGGGACGAGTCACCATGATATTTCCGGAGCATAGACACGTGGAATACAGGATGAACCGAGGATAACCCTGGAGGCAATGCAAGTCTATAAGCTACCTCCCCCACTCTATCAAGAATCTCAAACAACCCAATATACCTAGGGCTCAACTTACCCTTCTTCCAAAATCTCGTAACTCCCTTCATGGGCGACACACGAAGCAATACTCTCTCTTCAACCATGAATTCTACATCACGAACCTTACGATCGGCATAACTCTTTTGCTTAGACTGAGCTTCACGAAGTCTCTCTTGAATAATCTTGACCTTATCTAAGGCCTCCTGAACTAAGTCTGTACCCAACAGCCGAGCCTCTCCCGGCTCAAACCATCCAACTGGCGACCTACATTGTCTACAATATAATGCCTCATAAGGATTCATCTGAATTCTCGAATGAGAACTATTATTATAAGCAAACTCCACTAATGGCAATAACTGATCCCACGAACCTCCAAAGTCAATAACACAAGCGCGGAGCATATCCTCCAATATCTGAATAGTAAGCTCGGACTGCCCGTCAGTGTGAGCGTGAAATGCTGTACTCAAATCCACTCGGATACCCAACTCACGCTGAACTTCCCTCCAAAAGTGCAAAGTAAAATGCATACTTGTATTGGTAAAAAAGAGTTTCACACGTAAACCAGCTCTTGACAACTTAGCCAGCCACGTGGACATAAAAGAACGCGACAATTGGATGTGATTCTTTGAAGAGGTACGGAACAAAGAGGCACGATTCAATAAACCCTCGAGCTTATCAGCCATGGGAAACTCAACTGATCAAAACAGGGAAGAGGCACTGTCAGAATGAATCTAGACAAAGCTACGGGCAGGTTCATGAATCCACAATTGATTACTCGAACATTATGTAACCGTACCCCAATTATCGTTATCCTTTGTAACGCCTCATTAATGTCATAATGAATCATTAATGAGAAACCATAGCAAGAGTTGTACGTTATATCAAGAAATCTCCTATATAAGGAAGGGGAATATAGCTTGTAAAGGCATCTGATTCTCGAATACAATTTACTTCGCTTTTCTATCTTTCTGCAATATTGTCTATTATTCATTTTTCTATATTTCCTTGATTATCAGTAAACCGAGTTCATCCTAGAAATAGCTTTAGTCAAGGGATCTAATTCTTTGGTTAAACAAATTGGTTCCGTTACCGGGAATCTTATAATCTTTGTTTGCTTTTCAAGTGATATCCTCTGAACTATGTCGAACTCCAACGACAACAACCAACAAAGGAGTGGAAACCCAGTTCCATGGCCTTCAGAAACCCCACGTGGTTCAAGGGAACAATCCCCAGAAAGATCCAATAACCACAATTGTGATAATGATCAAACTGTGGAACAAGATCGTGTAAAGCAAATGATTGCAGAGTATGTGAGCCAAGATTTTCAAGAATTTGCGAGAGGATTATTGGCAACGTTACCTACACCACCGACGCCACCCCCCAATAATACCATCACCATGGAAAATCCTCAATCTGGGTTGGCAAACTCAGGAAGAGGAGATACTTCTAATGAATCTTTCGAAACGAGACTAGGTATATCTAATAACTCATAATTACAAAATTTACTGCTAACTATGCAGAAAAATATGAAAGAGCAGAACGATTGCATCGAACAAATTCCTGGAGTGCCACCTATCATCAAAGGCATTGACGTTGATAGGAATTCTCAACAACCTTGGAAGCCAAGTGCGACACCCTTGCCTATACCCAAGAAGTTTAAAATGCATGACGTTCTCAAATATGATGGAACAACTGACCCACGTGATCATGTGACTGCTTTCACTACCGGAGTAAAAGGCAACGACTTAACAAAACAAGAGATTGAATCAGTCCTTGTCAAAAAATTTGGGGAAACACTTACCAAAGGAGCCCTAACCTGGTATTCTCTTCTCCCTGAAAATTCTATTGACTCTTTTGCTGAGCTTGCAGATTCATTTATAAAAGAACACTCTGGTGCACAAAAAGTTGAGAAAAGAATAGAAGACATATTCAAAATAAAACAAGGAGACACGGAACTACTCCATGAGTTTGTAGATAAGTTTCAACGAGAAAGAATGCAGTCACCCAGGGTGCCTGATAATTGGGCAGCCATGGCATTTGCAAGCAACCTAAACGATTATTGCTTAGGAGCCACGAGACGACTTAAGGAAAGTCTAAGAGAATTCTCGGCTACAACATGGAATAATGTATATAGTACTAAACTCAGAATAGAAGAAGATATCATTGCTCGTTCGAGAGATGAAGATCATTCCAGATCCAGACGTCCTGAATCAGATAAAAGATCAGGTAAAAACAGGTACAGTCCTTACTTAGGACCCTCGGGACGCGATATTCGTCCTAGGTTCGAAAACACTAGGTCAAGCTATAGACCACAAGGAAGAGACGTAGTCTCATCCTCGTCTAGATCCAGAAAAGATCGAGATGAACGACCTAGAGGTAATACTAAAATTGGGGATCATACCTTTAATGTAAGTACTACTGAACTTGTCTCAATATTGAGGAACATGTGAGACAAGGTTAAGTGGCCCAAAGAGATGCGGTCAAATCCAAGTAGAAGGAACCCAGATCAGTGGTGTGAATTCCATAACGATCATGGGCACAAAACTGTGGATTGCAGTTTTTTACAAGGCATATATGAGGAACAGGCAGGAGCCCCAAAGCCTCCTTCTCCAAAATGAACCGTCAACGTGATACACGGAGGTGAAGAAGTAAACGGAGTGGTCTGTAAAACAACCACAAAGTTCACAATTACACATGGAAAACAGGCTCGTGAAAACATGGAAGAGGACGATATAACCTTCGATGATGCAGATATCGGCGGATTAATGCTTCCTCACAACGATGCTCTGGTAATATCTTTACTTATTCATGAAACTAATGTAAAAAAGGTGTTGATTGATCCAGGCAGTTCAGTCAATATCATTTTTCTAAGAGCCGTGGAAGAAATTCTACTGGGGAATCAAGTAATACCAAGGGAACGAGCCATATCAAGGTTTGATAACTCTACGATTATAACAAAAGGAGAAATTGAGCTTAGCACTTACACTGATGGGGTGATCAAAAGTACCAGGTTCCAAGTCATCGATACTGACATGGCTTATAACGTGATTGTGGGAAGGTCATGGATCCACGACATGAAAGAAATACCCTCCACGTTACATCAGGTAATTAAATTCCCCTCTGAATGGGGGATTCAACAAATTAGAGGCGATCAACAGACCGCAAGAAATATAAACTCTGTGGTACACTACAACAAGAAAATAGAGGTGGAAGAATTACGAGATAAGGGAATCTCCCAAGCAGGTAACGCCACCCAAACAGGCATGGAAGAAATTACTACCCAAATAGGTACAGAAGGTATTATTGCTGAAACATGTATGAAAGAAAATACTTACGAGAAGGAGAATCAAGTTACCACGGAAGGTGTACTATACCACACATATGCAGATTCCAGACTGGACGTCATTCATGAATCGGAGGAAGATGAGCACATCAAAACAACTACGGAGGAGCTCAAAGCTTTTCCATTATCTAAACAAAATCCTGAGCAGAAAGTGTATATAGGCACGAGGCTGGGCCCCGCTCGAAGAGGTAAGTTAATTGATTATTTAAAGGCTAACGCAGACTGCTTTGTGTGGTCCCACTCAGATATGAAAGGCATCCCACTAGAAGTAATGGCTCATAAACTAAATGAAGATCTATCTTTCGTACCTGTTAAGCAGAAGAAAAGAAAGCAAGGACCATTCAAGAACCAAGTGATCGACGAAGAGGTACAGAAACTCTTGAAGATTGGTTCGATACAAGAGGTAACGTACCCTAACTTGCTAGCAAACACCGTGGTAGTACATAAAAAGACTGGCAAATGGAGAGTATGCGTAGATTATACTGACTTAAATAAAGCATGCCCCAAATATTAATTCCCATTTCCACATATAGATCAAATCATTGATGCCACAACAGGTCATGAATTATTGAGCTTCTTAGATGCATATTCTGGTTATAATCAGATTGAAATGAATCCCTCAGATAAGGAAAAAACTTCCTTCGTTACAAACAGGGGGACTTACTGTTATAAAGTTATGCCTTTTGGCTTGAAAAACGCTGGAGCCACCTATCAAAGGTTAGTGACTAAAATGTTCCAAGAACATCTTGGAAAGACGATAGAAGTCTATATTGCTGATATGTTGGTAAAATCAACACAAGCACAAGACCATTTCCAGCATCTCTCTACTACTTTTGATATTTTACGCAGGTATAATATGAAGCTAAATCCAGAGAAATGCGCTTTGGAGTGCAATCAGGTAAATTTTTGGGTTTTCTTGTATCAAACTGAGGAATAGAGGTAAATCCTGCTCAAATTAAAGCTATAGAGGAAATACCTGATATTTTAACAAATAAAAAGGAAGTTCAAAGACTAACAGGGAGAATAGCAGCTTTGGGAAGGTTTATTTCTAAGTCTTCCGAAAAAAGTTTTAAATTATTCTTAGTTCTCAAAAAGCAGAATCAGTTCGAATAGACTAAAGAATGTCAGCAAGCCCTCAAGAATCTGAAGATTTATCTATCGAAACCACCACTGCTTTCAAAGCCAAAAAAGGGAAAAGATTGTACATCTACCTGACTGTCTCAGAAATTACTGTAAGTGCAGTATTGGTAAGAGAAGAAAGAGGTAAACAATCACCTATCTATTATGTAAGTAAAACTTTCCTAGATGCTAAGACTAGATATCCACATATGGAAAAGTTAGCCTTAGCTTTAATAATGGCATCTATAAAGTTACGACCATATTTTCAATGCCACCCAATCACCGTTGTGAATTCATATCCTTTAAGAAATATTCTACATAAACAGGAATTGTTAGGAAGATTAGCCAAGTGGGCCATATAATTAAGTGAGCATGAAATAATCTATCAGCCTAGGACTGCAATTAAGTCTCAAATACTAGCTGATTTTGTTGCTGACTTTAGTAATAGCATTATCCCTGAAGTAGAAAAAGAGTTACAACTTTTTAACGGTGCTAATCCGGGCCTATGGACCCTATTCACCGATGGTTCCTCAAATATAAAAGGTGTCGGCTTAGGCATAGTCTTAATATCACCCACGGGTGAAAAGACACGACAAGCTATCAAGTGTTATCCTATAACTAACAATGAAGCAGAGTACGAAGCTGTTATTGTAGGGCTTGAAATCACACGAGAGCTATCAATCGAGCAAATTGTGATCAACAGCGACTCCCAACTGGTAGTAAATCAAATACAGAGGACTTACATCGCTCGAGAGACTCGAATGCAACAGTAGCTTGAAAAAGCATGAGAGCTCGTGAGAATATTCAAAACATGGAAGGTAATGCAAATACCTAGAGAGGAAAATGCATAAGCAGATGCATTAGCTAACCTCGCAGCAGTCACAAAAGTAACGAACAAAGACAATGCAATTGTCGTCCAACTATTTCATTCGATAATAGACCAGAACAGAAATGAGGTAACTTTCAACAACTTAACCTGGGACTGGAGAAACGAAATTCTTAATTTTTTGCAGAATGGCACCGTACCTGAAGACAGGAAAGCAGCTCAAGCATTTCACCATAAAGCTGCACGATACTGCCTTATTTGCAACTCACTTTATCACAAGATGTTCGGAGGACCCGTAGCTAAATGCATCGGACCTAACCAAACGGAATTTGTGATGAAAGAAGTCCACGAAGGACACTGTGGAAATCACTCAGGGGCGAGATCCTTAGTGAAAACCCTAATCAGAGCTGGATACTATTGGCCTAAGATGGAAGAAGAAGCCGAAAACTTCGTATCCAAATATGACAGGTGCCAAAGGTTTGCCAATAACATGCATCGACCAGCGGAATTATTGCATCCAATAATATCCCCATGGACTTTTATGAAATGGGGTATGGACATAGTGGGACCTCTTCCCACAGCTAAAGGACAGGTACAGTTTTTACTCGTGCTAACCGACTATTTTACAAAATGGGTAGGGGCAGAAGCATTCAAACAAGTGCGAGAAAAGGAAATTAAAAGCTTCTTATGGAGAAACATAATATGCCGCTTTGGAATACCAAAGGAAATTGTGTGCGATAATGGCCCACAATTTATAGGCTCGCAAATCACAGAATTCTTCGAAAGTTGGCAAATCAAGCGGATCACTTCAACACCGTACCACCCCATGGCTAATGGTCAAGATGAGTCAATGAATAAGGTCATCATCAACAATCTAAATAAGGCTAGATAAAGCTAAAGGAAACTGGCCTGATGAGTTACCAGCGGTGATATGGGCATACAAAACAACTTCAAAAATAGCCACGGGAGAAACTCCGTTCGCACTTGTTTATGGCTCAGAAGCCTTAATATCTGTGGAGATTGGCGAACCAAGCATAAGGTTCTCAACAACCATGGAGGAAGAAAACGACGACGAATTGAGGACCAACCTAGACCTGCTCGAACCACGGACAGAAGCAACATTAATACGGATGGCAGCTCAAAAACAAATCATAGAGTGTTATTACAACCATAAAGCTCATCTCAGGTACTTCAAGATTGGGGACTTCGTCCTCAAAAAATTCTTTCAATCAATGAAAGAGGCAGGTGCAGGAAAGCTAAATCCAAATTGGAAAGGACCTTATAAAATCCGAGGCATAGCTGGGAAAGGCGCCTATGAGTTGGAAGCTATGGACGGCAGAGTTCTACCAACAAGATGGAACGCCATCCACCTAAAGAAGTATTACTTCTAAGAAAAAGAATACCCCCCGTCAGGTATCACACGTTCGATTTTATTTTGAGCATTTAAAAATTTTACTAACTTTTTTAGATGATAGGCATAAAGCTAACCCATCACCAGATGATGATAGTAGACCTGCAAAGACGCGAGGAAATAACACAATTCCCGGTCTAGGGTTACACTTTCTGATGGACGTTTTAAAAGGGTTAAGTAGTCATCATCTAAAAAACTATATACCTTCGAGTCCGGAATGTTTTTCCTTTTCAAGAAAAGGACCACAAGGAGGGAATAATCAAGTGCTCGAGATTTCATTCTTGAAAGCTCAAACACTTGGGGGACTATACAATATGGAAGGCTAAGACAAAGCAAATAAGACTATCAGAAAGTCAAAAGCTCGAGCCTGAAGACTCATCTACCCAACGAGACAAGTGATACGAGCAGAATCGAAAGAAATCAAAAGAGTCATCCAAATACAAAGCCTAATGCAAAAAGCAAAAACCTTCGAACATGTTCAGGTTGAAAGGCAAAATATTAGTCACGAGAAAGAAATGTACATCTTTATACTTATTCAAAGCTGTTGTAACAAAAACAATTAGGGGTAAAAGATCATTATCAGTGTACTCATTCAAAAAACTGTTATCAAATAAAACAATTGTGGATGAAAGATCTAAATCCTTGTATTTGTTCAGAAAACTTTTATAAAAAAAAACAGTTACGAATAAGAAAACATTTCCCTCGTAGTTATTAGAAAATTGTTTCCAACGAAAACAGTTGCGGATAAAAACCCCAATCTTTATAAAAACTGTTACTAGTGAAAAATAGTTGTTCCCTTGTATTAATATCGAAATCCTGTTACCTACGAAAAACAGTTAAGAAATACAAGAGTATATTAAATCTGTTAAACAAAAACAGTTGCAACATGAGTTTTAGACGATAACCAAACACATGTAAAATGTCATGAAAGTTCAAGCAAAAAACTTTCCTTGGAAACATTCTTAAACATGTGTAAAATTCCTATCACTCTATTGNTTATGCCTATTACAAAAAGGCACACATTTAATATGACACCGTGCCTATCACAAAAAGGTACGAGTAGTCTAAAGCATTCTACATGCAAAACTCAGAGGTAAAGATAAACCTCAAAAAATGAAGCATGCAAAAGACTTAAAGAGTGAAACAAAAACTCAACAAAAGTCATATTAGCATTAATATATTAAAACGACTAAGCAAAAAACTAAGTATTAACTTATACTTAGCCGTATGGAATTTTTATATACATACATTGAGGTGCCCCTAAGTTGTCATTTGGGGACTTTAAAGAAATCCAAATTTATCCCCGATAGGACTAGGAGTAACCACCAATTGGGAGAAAGGAAAAAAAATAAAAGGGGATGAATCAACTAAAATTCTTCAAGAGAGGGGTTGACTTCGCTGACAGATGGAGCGGGAGCATAGGGATGAAGAGGCATGAGCGGCTGGAGTCTCACCATCAGGTGACGAAAGGTTATGACCTTGTTGAGCCTTCTCCATGGCTTCCTTAGTTTGAGCTATTTCAGCACTAAGGTCGAAACCCTCTTGACTCATTTCCGTCAATTTGTCAAGGCGAGAATTCATGTACGCCCAGCTCACATCGACATCAACCACCTCTTCAAGATCTTCATAATCCCTTGCCCATACTTGAAGCTCAGCTCTCAATCCGTCCTTCTCCGCTTCCGCGGTTTCATAGGCGGCCCTTAACGGTACAATCGACTCCTCTAGAGTTTGAGCTTTATCTAAAGCCTTATGAAGGTCCTCTTGAGTACAAGTGAGTGATTGCACGATCTCGCCTAAGTATTCCTCCTTCTGCCCCAACAAGTTTTTCAAGTCTCTAATCTCCTCTAAGGCATGGGACAACTGCTCATCGAACGAAGACTCCAGAACACTCTTATCTTTATCAGCCTGACTGAAAGAAGCCTTCTCTACTGCCATGAGTCTCATCTGCCACTTCAAGGTACTCCTTTCCTCTTCTAGAGCATCCAGGTCAATCCTTAGGCTATCATACTGTGCTTTCCAATTATCAACATCGGCCTACAACTCTTTTGTCTCATGGTCCGTGTTTGAAATACTCTTCATAAGCTCCATGCCTATATAAGGTTAATCTACGAGAAATAAACCAGTTAGATATGGTAAATTTCATATACAAAAATGTAAGAGGATAACTTGCATCATACCTTCAAAGAAGTATGCACGACCTCATTGGCCCATGTAAGAGCACCGTGGCTGGCTAACTTGGCTTTCTCAGAGGGACCTATCAAAGGCTTGAGCCACACTTCGGGCTTACCCGTTTTATTGAAAAGATTCCCCTCAGCTGGAACCTCTATTACCACCTGTCGCATATCTCTACTGGAAGACCTTACTTCCCTAGCGGAAGGCATGGAAGCAGGCAGAGATGAAACAACAACATGCATGGAGGATTGAGGAGCTGGAGAAGCCACGAGCAAAGAAGAAGGCACGAAGGGTTGAAGAGTTGAGGAAGCCATGGGCAAAGCAACAGCGGAAGCCATAATAGCCAAAGGAGCAGATGAGACAACTTCTCTTAAAAAAGTAGAAAAGACAGCAGCCAAATGGACATCGTCAGAAGAATGTCAAAACCTTCATGGAACAGGCAATCCACAGACTTATGAACAAGGGAGTGTGAGACATCTTCAAGGATAAAGTGCTCAACCACATTCACGAAGGCAAGGTCGAGGCTGTAGACTTATCATCTGCAACCACCTGTCTTCTCCGTGGCCTGTGTACTAAAGCACCTTCTTCTTCTTCTTATACGGAAAGAGACTCACCAATATTCCTCTTCAAGGAAGATGAACCAGCAATAATTTCTTGGGCCTGAACCAAAGACATCTTCGGGATAGATGAAGCAGACACACACGAGCAGAGAACCCTATTAAAAGGGAAAAAGTTAAGCGACAAATAAAGAAGAGACTCGAGTAAGGAAAGAAGCAAGAACAAGAGCTTCACTTAACGTGGGTCTTTACATGCCAACCATACCTCCCAGCGAGGTACTTCCAAGATCTCTCCTCTAAAGGAGGAACAAACAACAATTTTTCTACCCAATCACGGATACCGGAGACATTCTCAACAATATCCATGATTGCTGAGAGAAGAAGGAACATATACGGTGTTAATAAAACATCTCAAGTCAAAATGAGGAAAACAAAATAAATGTGAGCTAAAGCATACTCACGTGCGCGATTCCACTTCTCATGGAAGGGAAGATTTTCTTCACCCACTAAACCAACAGTGGGTACAACAACATACCGGAGGTACCAACCCCTATCCTTATCATCTCCAGGGGTTACCAACACTCTTTTGCTTCTAGTAGTCAGAGTAAAAACCCCTTCACGAAATAAGGTAGGGGAGTAGAGATGAATAAGATGGTTGAAAGTAAAAGGAACCGAGGCTAAAGAAGCCAAACTCCTAAGACATGCGATAACTCGCCACACAAGCGGACCAACTTGTCCTAAGCAGATATTGAAAAAACAGTAGAATTCAATTATGACTGGGTCAATGGGGGGTCTAAACCCTAGAGTGAAAGGGTACGTATAAACAAAATAATATCCCGTCTTGTAAGACGTTATTCTCTGATTACTATTCGGAATATAGACAGGGAAATCAGGCCTCCAAAAGCACTCCCTACGAACATGGGAAATCTGACCCTTAGTTATAAGAGTTGGATACCTTTAGACACTCTCAAGGGAAGAAAATTGGTCTACAAGAACTTGACTATCTCTAGCAAAAACAAACTCAACAGGGACAATTTCATCAACTCCAGTTTCACGAAGGCGTTCACCTCTATCTCTAGACAAAGATCGAGAAACCCTAAACCTCGGAGAAACTAGAGATCTAGTGAAAGGAGAAGGAACTATCTGAGAAGAAGATGAGCCCCTCGAAGGAGTGGATCCTAAACTTCTAAGTCTACCACCCCTCCGGCTCCTACTCGGAGCAGAAGATGGCGTTAAATTTTCAATATCTATTATTCCCTGAGGTTGGTTTGAAGAAGACATGTTTACAAAGGCAAGAAGAAAGTTCTTTACAAAAGACAAAGTTAGAAAGTGTTTCGTGGAAGCAAAGAAAAGAAGAAAGGTATTTATACTTGAGGACAACCGTCAAACATGGAAAAAAAAAAGAAAAATAATGATGAAAATTCATAATTGAAGATGTCACTTCGTGACTGACACAACCGCAAAAAGCCCTAAAAGGTGTCGAGTAAATGCAGAACCAATCCGAAAAGGAAACGTGGCATGAGCATTAAATGGAAGTGACAAACGATGCCTACGGTGCAGAGAAGGATACAATGTTCGAGGAAAAGCACCGGCAAAATATTCCCACCATAAATGAATATCCAATTACCAAATATTAATATATATGGTAAGTGGAGGGACTATCTGTATTGGTAAAAAAGAGTTTCACACGTAAACCAACTCTTGACAACTCAGCCAGCCACGTGGACACAGGAGAACGCGACAAATGGATGTGATTCTTTGACGAGGTACGAAACAAAGAGGCACGATTCAATAAATCCTCGAGCTTATCAGCCACGAGAAACTCAACCTGATCAAAATAGGGAAGAGGCACGGTCAGAATGAATCTAGACAAAGCTACGGGCAGGTTCATGAACCCACAATTGATTACTCGAACGTTATGTAACCGTACCCCAATTACCGTTATCCTTTGTAACACCTCATTAATGTTATAATTAATCATTAATGAGAAACCATAGCAAGAGTTGTACGTTATATCAAGAAATCTCCTATATAAGGAAGGGGAATATAGTCTGTAAACGCATCTGATTCTCGAATATAATCTACTTTGCTTTTCTATATTTCTGCAATATTGTCTATTATTCATTTTTCTCTATTTCCTTGATTATCANGGAATACATCTTGTAAAGGCATCTGATTCTCGAATACAATTTACTTCCCTTTTCTATATTTCTGCAATATTGTCTATTATTCATTTTTCTATATTTCCTTGATTATCAGTAACCCGAGTTCATCCTAGAAATAACTTTAGTCAAGGGATCTAATTCTTTGGTTAAACAGTACCCCGATCAGAAATGATAGACACAGGCACACCATGAAGGCGAACAATCTCCGGGATATATAACTCAGCCAGCCGCTCTGAAGTATAAGTACTTGCCACAGGAATGAAATGTGCTGCTTTAGTCAACCTATCTACAATAACCCAAACAGCGTCAAATTTTCCTCTGAGTCCGTAGGAGCCCAACAACGAAGTCCATAGTGATACGCTCCCACTTCCACTCAGGAATCTCTATCTGCTGAAACAAACCACCGGGTCTCTGATGCTCATACTTTACCTGCGGACAATTTAAGAAACGAGCCACTTCCGCAACAATGTCCTTTTTCATCCTTCTCCACCAATAATGCTGCCTCAAGTCTAGGTACATTTTGACTGCACTAGGGTGAGTCGAATACTTAGAACTGTGAGCCTCCTCAAGGATCAACTCATGAACTGATTAGCCACGTCTGAATGTTTGAGGCCAACGATCTCTCACCGACTGGAATATACGCAAGGCTGCCCATACTCACCGCCTTTCTACTCAATGCATCGGCCACCACATTGGCCTTCCCTGGGTGATACAATATGGTGAATCATAATCTTTTAGTAACTCTAATCATCTACGCACCCTCAAATTTAGATCTTTCTACTCGAATAAGTACTGGAGACTATGATGGTCAGTAAAAACCTCACACGACACGCCATAAAGATAATGCCTCCAAATTTTTGATGCATGAACAATGGCTGCCAACTCTGAGTCATGAACGAGATAATTCTTCTCATGGACCTTCACCTGCCGAGACACATATGCAATCACCTTGCCATCATGCATTAATATTTTACCTAATCCAGTAAGAGATCCACCACAATACACAATTCACGATCCTGAACCTGTGGGTGTCACCAATACTGGCGCCGTAGTCAAATCCATCTTGAGCTTCTGAAAGTTCCACCCACACTCGTCTGACCATTTGAACAGAACACCCTTTCGGCTCAATATGATCTTAATAGTTGTTCATAATCAATTACAGAATCATCCAATAACTTCACGTAACAATAATCCCCTTTCTACCCTTCACGATACTGATAACAAGATGCGATTCATGAAGACCTCATAATTATATACCCGAATTAACGTGTCTCATTTAACGCCACACGGGCATGCACATACCTCGTAGGTCAAAGCTCAATAACTATAACACGGATTTGGAAAATTATGCACAGTTAATTAATTAATGAATTTATTTATTTATTTACTATTAGTATTACTTTTATTATTATTTTTATACATAAGTTGTTGAATAAGCCTAACAGGCATGACTCCCTACCAGTACTATAGTAAGGTTTTAACTCACAAGGGAGAATTTAAACACAAGAATTTCCATCACAAGGACCTCGTCCTTACATAACTTCCACCGCGGCTCAAAGCCCTATTTAAACATATCAAATCATATTAAAATGCGAGGATCTCGCCCTCAATTCTGAATCACAAGCGACATGTGTATCGTGCCAGTCGAATAATTACATTTCCTTCCTTTAAATATTTTCCATTAAACAAAATTACAACACGTAATGATAGACATAGCTATCTCCATAGAATTTCTCAATACAAGTATTCACATAGGTAGATTTTAGAGTTACGAAGCTCACCCGAGAGTGGAGCATATTAGAAGAATTTTATTAGATACGCATAACCGAATTAAGTTTAGGAAATCATCACTTTATAATAATTAGATATTTTTCTGTAATGACACTATTTAATGTAACGACCTCAGCCATACCATAGGAAATATATCAACAGGCTGGGTCTCCACCTCTAGGAATCTGACCTTCACTTTCAACATTCCGACTCCTTTTTCCCTAGCTAGTCATGTAGTTGAGTTGTAACTGCAGTGGGGTACGTAGCCTGAGTGTTCTGATGAAATAGGACTCTCCCAAGTCTAGGAAAATTTCTATCACTAGCTGAAATGAAGTACCAACCCACCCTGAGTCGTACAAAATTTTACAATCATTTTTGAGTCCTTTAATGAGTCTGTAGACTTACTCTCTGGCTATATGAACCAAAGTAGGAGTATGGCAGGCTAACTTGTCGAACCTGATGGCATGTTCTGACATTGTCATGGTGACCTGACACAATCATTCAAACCCTAAGCGCCACGCAAAATGGAAAGTTCGAGAAACAAAATCTTTCAAAAGCATTATGAGAATTGAGTCAAATAGTTGGTGTTGCAATGACTGGTCGTCCTCTTCGTAGGCTTGCTTCGACCACCGGCGCTTGTTAACCTTGGCACGAACTGTATAGTCTAGAAGCTTGTTAACCACTGTACTTGTTTAACCAAAGAATTAGACCCTTTGACTAAAGCTTATTTTTAAGATGAATACGGGTTACTGATAATCAAGATAATGGGAAAAATGAATAATAGACAATATTATAAAAATAAAAGATCGAAGTTGATTGTATTCGAGAATCAGATGCCTTTACAAGCTGTATTCCCTTCCCTTATATAAGAGAGTTTTATAACGTACGACTCCTGCTATGGTTACTCATTTATGAATAATTATGACATTAATGAGGCGTTACAAAGGATAACGGTAATAGGGGTTCAGTTACATAATGTTCGAGTAATCAATTGTGGGTCCTTGAATCTGCCCGTAGCTTTGTCTAGATTCATTCTGACCGTGCCTCTCTCCCATTTTGATCAAGTTGAATTTCCCGTGGCTGATAAGTTCGTGGGTTTACTGAACCGTGACTCTTTGTACCGTACCTCTTCAAAGAGTTACGTCCACGAAACACTTTTCTAATTTTATTTTCTGTAAAGAACTTTCTCCTTTGCCTTTGTAAACATGTCTTATTCAAGCCAAACTCAAAGAGTAATAGACATTGAAATCTTAGCGCCATCTTCTGCTCCGACTAGGAGTCGGAGGGGTGGTATACTTAGAATTCTAGGATCCACTCCTTCGAGGGGCTCTTCTTCTTCTCAGATAGTACCTCCCTCTTCCACTAGATCTCCAGTTTCCCCAAGATTTAGGGTTTCTCGATCTTTGTCTAGGGGTAGAGGCGAACGCCTTCGTGAACCTGGAGTCGATGAAATTGTCCCTGCTGAGTTTGTTTTTGCTAGGGATAGTCAAGTTCTTGTAGATCAATCTTCTTCTCTTGATAGTGTAGAAAGATATCCAACCCTTATAACTGAGGGTCATATTTCCGTTGTTCGAAGGGAGTGCTTCTGGAAATCTGACTTTCCTGTCTATATTCCGAATAGTAATCAAAGAATAACGTCTTACAAGATGGGTTATTCTTTTGTTTATGCGTATCCTTTCACTATAGGGTTTAGAACCCCCATTGACCCAGTTATAATCGAGTTTTTCCATTTTTTCAATATCTGCTTAGGACAAGTCGGCCCGCTTGTGTGGCGAGTTGTCGCATGCCTTAGGAGTTTGGATGCTTTAGCCTCGGTTCCTTTTACCTTCAACCATCTTATTCACCTATACTCTCCTACCTTATTTCGTGAAGGGGTTTTTACTCTGACTGCTAGCAGCAAAAGAGTGTTAGTAACCCCTGGAGATGATAAGGATAGGGGTTGGTACCTCCGGTATGTTGCTGTACTCACTGCTGGTTTAGTGGGTGAAGAAAATCTTCCCTTCCCTGAGGAGTGGAATCGCGCACGTGAGTATGCTTTAGCTCACATTTACTTTTTCTTGTTTTGACTTGAGATGTTTTATTTAACACCGTGTCTGTTTTTTTTTCTTCTTTCAACAATCATGAATACTGTTGAGAATGTCTCCGGTATTCGTGATTGGGTAGAAAAACTGTTATCTGTTGCTCCTTCAGAAGAAAGATCTTGGAAGTACCTCGCTGGGAGGTATGGTTGGCAAGTAAAGACCCACGGTAAGTGAAGTTTTTATTCTTGCTTCTTTCCTTACTCGAGCCTTTTTTCTTTTGTCGTTTAACTTTTTTCTCCTTTTAATAGGATTCTCTGCTCGTGGGTTGTATGCTTCCTCTATCCCGAAAATGTCCTTGGCTCAAGCCCAGGAAATCATTGTTGGTTCATCTTCCTCGAAGAGGAAGATTAGTGAATCTCGCTCCATAGCAGAAGAGGAAGCAGGTGCTTTAGTGCACATGCCACGGAGAAGGAGAATGATTTTAGATGATGAGCCTACTGCCTCAACCTTGCCTCCCGTGTCTGTGATTGAGCCCCCTGTCTTTGATGATGTTCCACATTCCCCTATTCACGGTGGTATTGATCTTGCTGCTGACGACGTCCCTTTGGCTGCTGTATTTCCTACTTCTTTGACAGAAACTGTTTCGTCTATTCCTTTGGCTATCTCAACTTTTGCTGCTGCTTTGTCTGTAAATTCTTCAACTCTTCAACTTTCCGTGCCTGCTCCTTTTCCCGTGGCTTATCCAACTCCTCAACCTTCTGTGCCTGTTGCTGTTCCATCTCTGCCTGCTTCCATGCCTTCAGTTAGGGAAGTAGGGTCTTCCAGTAGAGAGATGCGACAGGTGGTAATAGAGATTCCAGCTGAGGGAAACCTTTTTAAGAAGACGAGCGAGCCTGAAGTGTGGCTCAAGCCTTTAATAGGCCCCGATGAGAAAGCAAAGCTAGCTAGACACAGTGCTCTTACATGGGCAAATGATGTCGTGCATACTTCTTTGAAGGTATGGTGTAAGTTATCCTCTTTCACTCTCGTATATGAAATTTACCATATCTAACTGGTTTATTTCTTGTAGATTAACCTCATAGGCATGGAGCTTATGAAGAGGATTTCAAATACAGACCAAGAGACAAGAGAGTTTCAGGCAGACGTTGATAATTGGAAAGCACAGAACTGGCAGTGGAGCGGGCTTCTTGCAGTCAAGCTAACAAAGATAAGAGTGTTCTGGAGTCTTCATTCGCGGAGCAGCTGTCCCGTGCCTCAGAGGAGATTAGAGACTTGAAGAACTTGCTGGGGCAGAAGGAAGAATACTCAGGTCAAGCTCGTGCAATCACTCACTCGTACTAGAGAAGATCTTCGAAGGGATTTAGACAAAACTCAAGCTTTAGAGGAGTCGATTGTTCCATTAAGGGTCGCTCATGAAGCTACGGAGGCGGAGAAGGACGGGCTGAGAGCTGAGCTTCAAGTGTGGGCACAAGATTATGAAGATTTGGAAAAGGTGGCTGCTGTCGATGTGAGCTGGGCGTATATGAATTTCACGCCCCAAACTCCCACCATCGGTCTGTGATGGCGTCTAACGTTGAACCCGCTAGACAAGCCAACGTGTATAGATAAACTAGCATATTACATTAGTTTAATAGGATAAACTAAACGTTTCACAGTTTAACAGTGGAAATAAATACGGTCTCAAGCTAACTAAGGAGAACATGATACAACAACGCGTAAACTTTTACAAAACCTGGAGTCACAAACTCACGAACTGTCTATAAAAGTGCTAAATACAAGTCTGGAAGGAAATACATGTCTGCCTCTGAAGCTAGAGGAAAAATAAGACAGAATCGAAGACAAAAGGGATGGAAGAGACGCCAAGGCCCACAAACGCCAGCAGGTATACCTTGAAGCCTCTATGATAAGCTGGAAGACACTCCCACTAATGATGTCCTCCGGGTCCGGCTGCGTAATCTGCACAACATAAAGAAGTGCAGGTGTAGCATCAGTACAACCGACCCCATGTACTGAGTAAGTGCCGAGCCTAACCTCGGCGAAGTAGTGACGAGGCTAAGACACGACAACAAAGTGTACCTGTGCAGTTCAATAGTATAGCAGAAACTAAACAAGAATACAATTACGGGGAGAACATGTGGGGGTAAGAGATAGCAAATACTGAAATGACAGAAACGAAAACAACAGTCTGAAATATCTTAAAATAATAACAGGAAATGACAACACAGATTAAACAGTGAAAGATGCGTCACGGCATGTCCCCTCGTGCATAATAATAATATAAAACATGGCACGGAATGTCCCCTTATGCATAATAAATATAAACATGGAACAAAATGTCCCCTCGTGCATAATAAATATAAACATGGCACAGAAAGTCACCTCGTGCATAATAAATGTAAACATGGCACGGAATGTCCCCTCGTGCATAATAAATGTAAACATGGCACGAAATGTCCCCTCGTGCATAATAAATAAACATGTCACAGAATGTCCCCTCGTGCATAATCAATATAAACATGGCACAGAATGTCCCCTCGTGCATAATAAAGATAAACATGGCACGACATCACCCTTCGTTCTTTAACACTCTTCCTCACCCAAACAACAATCACAAACAAGGGCAAGGAAATAAACAGAGTAAAAATAGAAATCCCGACAAGGGAACATCAATTAAACAATTAAAACCTGACAAGGGAACATCAATTAAATAATTAAATCCTGGCAAGGGAACATCAATTAAGCAATTAAATCCCGACAAGGGAACAAAAACAGTAATATGAACATCCCTATAAGGGAGACAATATCAAAAGCAACAATGACCCGGCAATGGTATATTTTAGTAGCTCTTTTTCTTTCTGTCACTTCATTTCATAATTTACTCTATTACTTGAGCCAATGCTCCAAAGGATACAATTATCTCATATACCTTCATCATTCGTATTACAATCTGAGCCAATGCTCCAAATGATACAATTATCTCATATATCTTCATCATTCGTACTACAATCTGAGCCAATGCTCCAACAGAGTTTAAAGATTACAATTCCCTTCACATACTCTTCACCACATATAGAAATCATCAATTAAGCATGAAAATTACCACAAAATCAGAATATTCACAATATAAGGACTCACGGTCATGCTAGACACCAGTGTATAGATACTCGTCACCATGCCTATACATTGTATTTGACAATTAGCAAGTAGTAAATTATACTCAACTCCTATTCCCTCAAGCTAAGGTTAGA